>CAIGRQ010312123.1:0-11877 GCA_903798375.1 Fraxinus sp. D2006-0159
CTACAAACCAAATTGCTGCCCAATCCAAAGTAGCCCAACAAGAAGCCCAAAAATAAAATAATTCAATGAAGAATTAAATGCCCAAGCCCAATTCCTCAAGATTCAATTCAATTAAATAATCCAACCACCCACTGGCCCAACAAATTCAATTCGGCCCAAACAAAGCACAATAAAATAATCCAACTATCCACTAGCCCAAACAAAACACTCACACTGGCCCAAACAAAACACTCACACTGGCTACGGTATGGAGGAGAAACGCGAACTGCAGTGCCCACGAAGAACACGAACTGCAGTGCCCACGAAGAAAAATGAAGATTCAACCCAGAATCAAAGCTCAAACAACCTGAATTTCGAGAAGGACTCCGATAACAAGAACGCCGAGATGCCAGAAACCGTCGACTCCAATCGCGCAGGGAACTGATACGGCGCAGAAGGGTTCAACTTCAATTTCACAGCGAACAGATGCGTGAATCAGCGAACAGATGCGTGAATCACAACCCCCAGCCGGCGATTACTATGATTAATAACGATTACAATCTGCCAGAAAATCGCCTGAGATGCTGACCTTCGAAAAAAAACTATGAACAGAGAGCCACCGCACGAGAGTAAGTAATTTAGGGCTCTGATACCATGGGTTCAAAAACGACTTACAGAAAGTCTGTGTATATTGCTTTCAATTTATAGAATATTACATAAGTTATAAAAGGAAAGATTGCATAAACAAATCCCTAATACTATGCTAGCTAAATATGGGAAAATGCACAATTAACGTAAAATAGGAAATATGTATATATCAACTGATAAAAGGTACAACCTTGATGCATGTCAATGTTCTAAGGTCCGATTGATTGCAAAAATGGGTGGAAACAAAATGAATTTCATATAAAATAATTGCCTAAAACTTGTTTTTTCAGGAAATTGTTAATTAAGCGTGTTTGATTGGTATAATTTTTCACCCGAAAAATCTTAAAATTTTGGATGTTTTTGTATTCGTTTGGCTTTGTTTTACATGAAAATTGTCGTGATAATTTTTTCCACAATTGGTTATAAAATTTGTTTCCATAGCTAAAAAGAAAAAAATAAACAAAAAAAAAAAAATATTTTCAAGAAAATCATTTTTTCATCAAAATTTAGTATTCGTTTGACTTTGTTTTAAATGAAAATTATTCATTAAAATGAATTTTTTTTTATAATTGTTATAAAATTTATTCCAATTGCCAAAAAAAAACAAAAAAACAAAAGCTCGAATTCTATTTCTCACCAAAATGGTGGGAAACCAAATTCATCAAAAAGGTAGAAAAGGTGCACATGTGGGGATAAAGTGGAAAAGTAATTGCCAAGAAAATTATGGCTATCAAACAAACCAATTGGCGGGAAATGGAATTTAAATTCCGAGTTCCATGGAAAAGTTTCATTATCAAACAGGGCCTAACTGGTACTATGTTCAGCTGTTCTTTCTTGTGGTATTCTGATTTCTATAGTCATGTATTTTTAGTTCAGCAGCGGAATTTACAGTTACTATGTGGAATTTTGGCAAGGTTTTACAATTACTATTGTCAACTGAATCACGAGAATCAAATGATCTTACATCTTTTACTACGAGCAGGTACTGGAGCGGAGGCAGGGTATGACTTCAGGTGGCCTCACAATAAAAGAACTGAATGAATTGCTTGATCGATTGGCTTCAACTGAAAATAGGTAAATATCCTTATTGTGTATAAGTAGAGTCCTTGTAGAATCCTTCTTTTGTATTTGGAAATGTGTACCAATGATCTTTTGCCTAGTTTTTACTTTTTAATCATTATGGGCCTTATGGCTCCTGCTGCCTTGTGGTACGTTAATGATAGTTGAAAGGTGCTTACTCATATGTTCTTTTCTATAATTTATAATCATTGTATAATAACTCTATGGATTCTTCATTATTAGGAAGAAAGAATCAACCAGATGCATGGTTATCCAAGATGCGTTGTGGTAGTCCTTACAATTCCTACATGGTTTCTACATTGTAATCATATAGTCTCATGTTTTTTTTTCCTACAGAGCCGAGAAGATTTCTCTTCTTCGTGATCTGATCAAGAAAACAAATGCTAAAGAAATGAAGTGGATTATTATGGTAATTCTTAAAGGTTAGAATGCAATGACTTTGAATACGTTGCAATCCTCTTGTTTGTGTATACTGTGGAGGTTTTTCATATTAATGTTTTGTTTTTCTTTTATCTCCTTTTGGCAATTCATTCAATGTTTAGATCTTAAGTTGGGAATTAGTGAAAAGAGCATCTTCCAAGAATTTCATCCAGATGCAGAGGATTTGTTCAACGTGACATGTGATTTAAAATTAGTTTGTGAGAAGTTGAGAGATCGAAGTCAACGTCATAAACGCCAGGTTTGTTTCATGTCTTGGGTTCAAATGCTTTTCTTCAATGATTTAATTATATTTGTTGACCTCACAAATTTGGCACACGATTAAGGGGACATAAGGCCTTACCTCGCTTAAAGTTGAGTAAACCATACCTAGTGGTTTCACCTGACTACAAGCTTCATATTGGGATAAGCTGGATAATTTTTGCTTCCATTCCTCTATTTTTCTGAGCTACTTGGAAGTTGTGGGATGTTTTCAAAGTGTCCGTTCTAGTGTTGAACCACTTGATTTAAAAGTTTAAGCTCTTAGATAAGTAAACATGTTTAAGTGCTTAGATAAGTAAACATGTATACCATTTAAATATTATCTTCAACACTTTCCTTTAGTAGGGAGGGAGTATTCGTCTTTTCCAATAAATCCTTACATGTGCACAATTTTTAATGTATGGGACGTGTGCCTGATTTGTTACCAAGTTAAACCACTTGATCCAAAAGTTTAAGATATGCGCTAAGGTGACATGTATATTATTTAAATCTTATCCTCAACACACATGTTTTTCTTTTTCATCTTTTTATCTGGATATGCATCTAACTTTTAGGACTGCCAGTATATCTCATTCAAGTCACAGTTATCATTTCCCAATTTGCACAATCTAGCTATGGGTATACTGAGCTTCTTATGATGGTTCCTTGGTCACATTGTTTGGCATATTAAATATGTTAAATGGAATTTTGTATATCAATAGGAAGGGTAAGCATGGTCTGGCCAAGTTTTGGAAAAACTGGATGAATTGGTACTGGTTTGGGTATTTTACCTGTTTGGTTCATTCTCAGAGGACTGGTTGGTTCTCCATAAAAACAGTAGACTTGACCAGTGCGAACAGTACTGTTTCGGTTTGATTAGATAAAAACCCGTTTTGGGCCTTAGCAAATGGAATAGTTGTGAGTTGGTGCTTCGTAATCAGATCCATCCAACTTAAAAAACTTCACATTTTCATTGATAAATTGGAACAGAAAAGAAAACCTGGCATACTTGTCTGGACCAGAGAAGCAGACCTAACTGATCGGTTCTTACCTGGTAATTTTTTTGAAGTCGACTTGTCTATCAATAACCAGTTTTCACTTTTACTGGCCTGAATGAGATTGGTTTGCTGGAATTCTTTATAATAGCATATTCCTTGGGCTTGGCCTGGGGGTTTGTAAATGGAAAGAGAAAGATAAAGTTAAAAAAATGACAAAAGTAATGTAAAACCAAAATTATTTTAGCATAATATTGGGAGTTGTCCACAATAAACCTTGCTTCTTCTGCTACAAGACCTGCAATATCATATGGGACTGAATGTTGAGTTGTATGAATAGTAGTGTATATTAAGCCCCTGTTTGAGCCACATTATTTTTTTCCATTCTCATTCTTTTACTCATTTTCAACCACACATTCTTCAATAAAATAATATTTTTCATCACATTAATAAATTTTCCTTCATTTTCTACCACATATTCCCCATCACATCACTTCAAAAAAATGCATTCTCTCATTTTAATGTGCACCAAACGGGCTCTAAGCCCTTGTTTGATGGCCATTATTTGGAAAAAATAATGTTTTGAATAGTGAATTTTTAGAGGATGCGTAGTTAAAAATTAGGGAAAAGTTTTGGGTTTATATGTAAAATATTTTATTGTTTGAATGTGTGGTTGAAAATGAGTACGTAGAATAAAGAGTTTTGAAATAATGGTTGTCAAACATGGACTAATTGAGAATGTATGTTAAGCTCCTGTTTGTCCCACATTATTTTTTTCATTCTCATTCTTCTACTCATTTTCAACCACATATTCTTCAATGAAATAATATTTTCCATCACATCAATAACTTTTCCTTCTTTTTCAACCACATATTAAATCTTTAGGTATTAAGCCCCTGTTTGTTCCACATTATTTTTTTCATTCTCATTCTTCTACTCATTTTCAACCACACATTCTTCAATGAAATAATATTTTCCATCACATCAATAACTTTTCCATCTTTTTCAACCACATATCTCCCATCACATCACTTCAAGAGAATGCATTTTCTCATTTTAATGTGCACCAAACACATAAATGGATTTGACATGATGAGAGATAAAAAAATAAAACAGGACTATTGCCTTGTTTGAGCCCCATTTCATTAAAAAATATTTTTTCAAAACTCATTTTCAATCACACATTCTCCAATAAAATAATATTACACGTAAATCGAAAAAATTTTCTTCGTTTTTAACCAAACATTCTCCAATAATTACTATTCAAAAATGCATTTTTCTCTCTCAAAATGGATTTCTAAGATGACTAATATGCAACCACTAAAGATAAATTTTGCTAGAATTGATTGAATGACTTGGGCAATATTCAACGAAGGTTAGATGTAATGGTTAGTAGAAGCACCAGACTAGTATTTCTAGTAAATATAGGCAAAGAGACTGACCTAAAATTACATGGATAGAGGTGATTGTAAAGGATATGAACCATTGTTATTTAACCTTGCACGTGTCTCTTGATTGAGTGGAGGAGAAATACTTCGTAATCACTCCAAATAATACGGAATAAAGCTTTATCAAGTCGAGCTGGTTTGTTAAACATGAAACTTGAGATTAAAAGTTGCGATATTTGATTTGCACATGTTGCTCTTAACTCTTTCTTCCTTTACACCAAGAAAAGCAAGGGGAAAAGAAAATGAATCTAATTCCAAATAATTATGGGATAAAGCTTCATCTACTTTAGCTGGTTTGTTAAACTTGAATCATGAGATTAAAAATTACATTATTTCATTTCCACATGTTGCTCTTAATTCATTTTCCTTTGCACCCAGGAAAAAGGAAAGGATAGAAAAAAGGAAAAACCAAATAAACACCACACGTTCTCCATTGGCCTCCAGCTGCCACCTAACTTGACCAACTACACCCCTGCAATTGGTAACACCAAATACCCAAGCACACCCAACAACTCAATGCAGTGACAATTCATTGAGATGCCAGAGTGAAAAAAAAAAGAAAAGGAATCAATGTAACCTACAACTTGTTCCTCCTTCCCTTAAGCAGAGAATTAGAGAAACTGTCACACGCTACCTTCTGTGCTCTTTCTCCCATCCAAATACAATTGTGATGGCTTTTCCTTTCTCACAATTGTGGTTCTATGGTTTCGGGTGTTTACGTCACTGCATGCGATGAGTGTGAATTTGAGATTTTGTGCTATTGAATTTGTGATTCTGTCTGTTTGTGACTGTCTGCATGTCACGGCATTTGTGAATCTATGATTTTGTGAGTATGCGGGCGTGTTTGTTGAGGTGGTATGGTTGAAAGTCTAGTGGTCAAATGTGGTTGATTTGGAGGTGCGGTGCAGGTTGGATGATTCATTGATAAGTAGTTTTCTTTCTTTCCACCAATACTCTTTGGAGACAGTTTTTCTTTCATCTTCGACGTATAATAAAATGCTTTCCTTTTTCTTTAGGACATTGAAGTTGGCAAACCTGTTCGTCCTCAATTAGCTCTAAGGATCAGTAATTCAACAGCTGCATGGAAAAAGGTCTGCACATGGTTTAGATTCACGAGAAGGATAAGTGTAGTGATTTTCTTACAACTTCTGAAATGGAAACAAAAATTTCAGTTATTTTACTTGTATCACTTATTTTTAACTTTTGGGGACCTATCAGTCTATGCATTTCTTCTGTCCACAAAATCGCTTGCCTATTAATTTTTGATCTTGGTTCTGTCTCCCCCTAATAGCTTCACGGCAAGGAAGTTGTTGTCGAGTGCAAATTTGATGGTGATCGCATTCAAATTCACAAAAATGGGACAGAAATACATTTCTTTTCGAGGTAGTTCCTATCCTACAATCAACCTTTCCTTACACTTTTTAGTCTTTTGCGATAATTACTTATCCACTTTATACTTGTGAATTTATGATATGTATTTTAATCAAATAACTTGGTAATTTTTTTGTTTATCAAACTAGGCCCCTGTTTGTTACACATTAAAATTTTCATTTTGATTCTTCTACTCATTTTCAACCACACATTCTTCAAAAAAATAATATTTTCCATCACATCAATAACTTTTCCTTCTTTTTTCAACCACACATTCTCCATCAATCTACTATTCCGGAATACATTATTCCAAAATAATGTGGATCAAACACACCCTTAAAAAAAAAAAAAATTTTTTTTAGAGAATGGGTTCAAACAAAAGCTTATTATATTGTTGTTTTCTATATTCATTTAGTGCTTGGTGTTGTTGAGCTTCTACAACTTCTTTATGTCAATTATGTTCCCTTTGGCTTCTAATTGATAATCTGTTAGTTTGTAATGTAGTTTTCATAATATTAATGAATGCTTGAGTATGACTATCATTCCCTGCACGTGCAGGAACTTTCTTGATCATTCAGAATATGGACATGGCATGTCAGATATTATTATACAGAATATTCTGGTTGACAGGTAAAAAATTTATTTATTCATTTCAAGTTCCTATAACTTCATGCCACTATGCTGCAACGTTTCCTTGATTTCTTGTGGGATTCACTTTTTTTTGCCTGCATCCAGATTGTAATTATATTCAATAGCACTGGCCTTTTATAATTGTGGATCTTGGAAGTAGTTATGCTCAAAAAGTTCTTTGTTTGCTTGTTATTTGCATTTACTGAATAATTTAACGTTCTTTTATTTTTGGGAAATTTACCAAATAACTCCCAATAAAATAGTCCGCAAGGCTTGGAAAAAAGTTAGGTTGATGAATCATGTTAACCAAGGCATATTACCATGAGTACAATTGTTCAATCTTTTATGAATGTTTAAGAGCTATATAATTTATCCAAGTATTTGTTTCTTTTTTCTATCTCCCTCTCTCCGGGTTGACAAAGCTTTGGACCTCTGTCCAAATGGAGTCTTATAATCGTTTCATGGTGAGAATTGATGTACTTCAGATGACTTAACTAGTCACTGATTTTCTATAGGTGTATTCTTGACGGTGAAATGTTGGTGTGGGACACATCTACGAATCGATTTGCGGAGTTTGGTTCAAATCAAGAAATAGGTTCTGTGACCACTTCTTAATTTTCCATGCCATTATACAGTCTTTAACATACATTAGCTAAAAATTAGGAGTCATTCTTTTTTTGTTCCCCTATTTCTCATAGCCAAGGCGGCGAAGGAGGGACTTGATGGCGATCGAAAGGTCTTTTCATGCACAATATATGAAACATTTGTTATAATGCTAGAAACATCCATCTCAATTGTCTCATTTATGCTTTCTTCTGATGCAGTTGTGCTGTATCCTTCTTTGGTGCCTGAATTCTTTGTGTACCAATCAAGATCCAATTTCCAATGCTGCATATTCTCTAGATGTGAGACGTACCAGCATTCATAAGCGTTTTAAGTTTGCTGACAATGAAGCTATTTGTTCCTGTTTGCCTTAACATGAATGAGGCCAGATGTTGCTTTTGACATTCTTTACGTCGGAGACACCAGTGTTATTCACCAAAGCTTGAAGGAGCGACATCAGCTTCTTCAGAAAGTTCTCAAACCAATACCAGGTCGCTTGGAAGTTTTGGTTCCAAATGTTGGTCTTAACTCCCATCGCCCTACTGGTAAAGAGACTTCTTTTGAACTTACTGTTCTTGCAATGTTGAATACCAACTGCATAGAGTCCCTAGATGTTAAAAAGTTTTGTATATCTCCTGTTATTCTTACAGAATGCTGTTTGATATGTTTTCTTTGTGCGCTTCTTCTTGGTCTGCAATGGTGCCTTACTTTAGTGGAAAAGTTGTATAACAAATCACGATGGAAGTTAAAATTTGAATGGTAAACTCGAATCAAACAAGAAGGATAAATTGTTCAGAAGCAGCTTAATTCTGGTATATTTTCATTATAATATTTGTTTATTTGCAGTCTCTGTGCACTAATGCCCATGAATACATTGGATGTGATCCCTCTTCTTTAGTAAAACATGGTGTCTGTTGAGTTTTGCGCACCGGAGTGCGGAGTTGTCGGCACGTTTTCTTAACTTTTCAAGTATGGTTTAATCAACTTGTTTATGCCTCAATGCTGCCACATGTTAGTAAAAGAACACCTTTGTATGTGTGGAAGCTTCAATAGATGCTTCTTGTTTTTTGTAACTTTCTTCCTCTATGTTTATGAGAATGCCAGCTGCTGCACATAATTGCTGATTGTGCCTGTGGCTTTTGTTATTTTCAGTGGGGTTTTTCATTCAAAGTAATTGACAGAAAAAAAGTTACATGGAACAGTAACATCTTTATTGTATAACATTACTATTAAATTGCTGCTGACTATGCTGCCAAAGCATGCAAGAGCTTTCAGTCCTGAAAGGCAGTTAGCCTGGTGATGTACTGAAATGTTGTTTCTAATATTGCTTTCTTCAGTTTTAAAACTGGTTGCCAGTTTCTTGTTCTGTTGCTACTTATTGCTGTTTAACTGCACTATGGTCTAGGGGAACCGTGTTGGTCACTAGTTGCTCGCAATGTTGATGATATTGAGAGATTTTTCAAAGAAACGATCGAGAACAGGTTAGTGATTCTTCTATTCACCTAAGTTAACTTTTCTTTTGATTCTTATAAAAATTTCTTGTGTTCATACATAACATTTATATTCAGGAGCAATATATATTAAAGTATAAGTCTTATGCTTGAGCATGTCCATAATAGTTGGTTATGCCGTAGTTTTATATGTGATCACACCTTGTGGGAGAGCATCACAATGTGAGATCTTGACTTTGCTTTTGTGGTTCTTCCGAAGTTTCGAAGTTGGAATCATATGTTTAGTTATAGTTGAAGCTCAAATTTATAAAGTTGAAATTCATAAACAACAAATATTGAGAATATGCACTATAGATGAACTCACCTGAAAGTGAACAAGATGACTGTCTTCGATGAAGTTACCTCAAGACTCTACTTAAGATAGAAACTATCCAACACTGATATATTGCTCTCTGAACCTGAATTTTGATCGACCGCAACAGTTAATCAACTTACTGATTAAACAGCGATCGAAGTTCCATTTTTCACCATAACATGGACAAATAAGAAGAATTTGATTTCATTTCTAGCATCCATGTGCAGAGTTTCTGCTTTGGCGAGAGTTTTTTTTACAACCATCTACAAACTCAAAGAAAATGAAACATTGCCTTTCAAATGATTTATACTTACTTGAATGTATAAATAAGCTTATTCACCTTGCAGTTCAATGGTGAGTGTTCTTAAAATGAAATATACTGGCTAATTGTCAAAGACAAAGGGTGGGAAAAAGGTGAAAGGACTGGAAAAACAATCGGAGGGAGGGGTGTCTGGTAATTGTTATGTTTCTAACTGCCATGGCACAATATTCCCAGGTGAAGATGAAACACAGAGAAAACAGGCGGTTTAAACATAACTGGTTTAATTTTCTGTGTGATGATTACGTTTCTCTTTAGCAGCTGTTGTTTATGGTATTTCTCTGAACCTTGATTTCCTTTGGCTATGTAGTTTCTTATGCGTGAAATCATTTTCTAATCTTAGGGACGAAGGAATTGTTTTAAAAGATCTTAGCTCCAAATGGGAACCTAGTGATCGAAGTGGAAAGTGGCTAAAGTTAAAGCCTGAGTATATTCGAGCTGGCTCTGATTTAGATGTTCTCATCATTGGTTGGCATTTATGCTTCAACTTCTTTTCTATATGAGTGATTACTTTATTGTGCTTGATTTATTTAATCATTTCACTCAGGAGGCTATTATGGTTCTGGGCGCCGTGGAGGGGAGGTGATAATACCATTGTTTGTTTGCAATTTCAGCAATCTTGTCCTTTTAAAAAACTTTTTGTTTTTCTTTCATGCTTGAAGGTAGCACAATTTCTTGTTGGGCTTGCGGAGCGTCCAGCCCCAAACACATATCCAAGGCGGTAAGTACTTAAATTATTTTGCTTGCAAGGGTGTGTACATATCAAGTTGATGTCCTAATTCCCCACTATGTTTATTTCGATAACTCACACCTTTATAGTTTCTGGTCACCATCTTGGTTGTACATTTTCTCTGGTATTGGTTTCTTTCTAGACTTTGTACAAATTTTGGTTGCATCATCTATTGTCTTGGATATAGGAACACATGCAGTTAAACTGACACTGGGTCTTTCTGTTCCTTTGTTCTTTTTGAGACACTTTATTTTGTTCATGTACATATGTTTGTTTTGTGTTCCCTTAATAAATTGAATGATAATTGATAGCAAGTAGTGTAATTCTAAATGTATAGAATCACTGACTCACATGTTCATCTCAAAAGTTGGTCTCATGATTGGGTGCTGTAATATCTTGGTATCGATACTCTTTGTAGCTCATAACTGGCCTCAGACTAATCTTCTTTTAACAGTTTCTGCATCACATTGCTTCTTCTTTTACATTTAATACCAAGGGATGAGGATCAGCTATGCATTTGTTATTTGATACTTTTTATTTAGTCATGGATGCTTTTAGTTTCTTTTCCAATATGTGGTTTATTTCATCTATCATTTCATAGAAGTTATATTTTAGTTCCCTTAACCAGTATAAGGTCTATTCATCCATCGTTAAATTGAAGTCATAAGTCACTTTTGGTGATAATAATGTCCACTCAATACTTCTGTGCATTGAAACTTTGTGATCAGCATTATGATTAGTTTTCATATAAATGTGGTCTATTTGTTCTTTCTAATATTTCTTCTATTGCAGATTTGTTTCATTTTGCAGAGTGGGTACAGGACTTACTGATGAGGAGCTTAATACTGTTGTGACCAAATTGAAACCTTATTTTAGGTATCATTTAATTCTTTGGTTTGATTTGTAAATTTTGTGAAAAACCTATCCATTGACCTTTTTAAGGATTGAATTCATTGATGGCCTGTGGCTCCATATGGTTCTTTTCATGAAATACCTTGTTTTTATGTATAATTCCTATTGTGGAACTTTTTTCACAAGTAATTGGTATGTTAGGGGCAGTTCTTTTAGGTTTTGTTGAACCACTTGATTAAAAGTTTAAGGGCCCTGCTTGGAGTTTTGGGCATTGATTATGAACATTTTTAAAGTATCAATTTTGAGTGCCTATGAGCGGACCAGTTTTGACTAGGGGCTGTCTGGGAGCACTAGAAAGGGGCAGAAAATTGCTTTTTATACCGTTGCAGCCCAGCAACGGTCAGAATTTCAGAATTGCGGCTGACTTTTTGTGAGACAACGGCTGAATTCAACGGCATAAAAATCAATTGTGGGGAAAGGAAAATCTCTGCCAGACAACCCCCTAGTTTTAGTAGCAATTTTTAAAACAGTCCAACCTATGCTTGTTAGAAAGTTTTTAAAAGAACAAAATTACATACATATCCCTTAGTGAAATTTCAGTTTTCTTATATGAATTTTTTTAATTCATAAGCGATATTTTATTTATAGGTAATTTTTTTTACATATAAGTTAATATTTAACTTAAAAAGATAAATATTTAATTTTTTTTGATAACCGTGGATATCCGGGCCAGTTTGC
>CAIGRQ010312149.1:0-10902 GCA_903798375.1 Fraxinus sp. D2006-0159
CATAACCGCCCCATTGCACCATCGATTCAATTTTTTTTTTGCTCCATTCGGTTCGGTTAACCGCGGTTTTCGATTTTAACGATTCGAATTGCCATCCCTATTGACGATATGCTTTATTCTAGTAAATTTAGAAAAAGAATTGCTTGATTTTAAAAATATTTACTGCAATGGATATCACGTTGAGGAGAATCAACATTATCATGAACCCAAAATTCGTTGACCCAAAAAAGTTTTATATTTGGCATAACCAGTTAGATCATCAATGGATCAACAATGATGCAAAACAATGATTCGAATAAATATTACTCTCAATCCAATAAATTACTATTTGAAGCTTGTTCTCTTTTGGAAGTTGATCATTAATTATCATTAGTTAAAGTTGGGACTAAATCTCTATATTTCTAAAAAATAATTAGTGTGATATATGGAGTTCCACCACCTTCTACATTTATCATTTAGATATTATTTGTATCTAATAAATTTGATACATTTACTAGATAATTGCATGCTGTTCACAACCTAAAGTTTGCAAAATTATTGCTTAAAAATTCAATTATGAGTATAATTTCCAGATTATACAATTAAGATGATATGTCTTATTAATGCTACTGAACCTAAATTCCATCATTTTAATAAGTGTTATAATAAATGATTTAACACTATCCTTAACTCTGTTCCTAGGCGCACAAGTCTCAATTTTATAATAAACTTAACATTGGACACATTGTCATGAGGTAACACAATAAATGAGGACCTTATCGCTTTATAGAAATGTGAATACTCAAATATATTCATTATTATTCATCTTTCATATTTAATTAAAAACTTTTTATTGAGTGTGATTTAGAGAGCTCTCAACCCTTTTTTCATTGGAATCTCATTTTGAAATATACTTGTGATGGATCGGATCTACATAACACCGATATCAACTACAAAGGTTACTTTACTTTCATCTTATTATCAAAACAATTTACTAAATTTTAATTTTGATTAATAAAATTATCTACTTCTGAGTAGTCTTTAAACTTCGCCAAAATAAAATAATCAAAACAAAATAAAAATGATTAAAAACAAATTTATAAAAATGGAAAAACAAAACTTTGAGCCCACTAAACTCTTTAGTATGTGCAGTTTGAAAAAAAAAAAAAAGAAAAAAAGAAAAAAAAAGAACGCCAGCCGAACCATCATCAAAGTCATCACCCTCCACCCAAATATAAATAGCCTTGACACATGTTCATGCACTCATTCTTCGTCTCATAAAACACTCAAGAAAACCCTCCTTGCCCGCGCCATTGACGGCAGTTCATAGTTCCGACTTCCAGGTACCCTTTTTTCTTTTCATTTATGCCATATAGTTCAATTTTTTGATCCACGTAGTGTGAAATTAATTGTCCTTTTATTTGTTCTTGGAAATTCAGCTTTGATTTAATTGCCATTTAATATTTGAATTAACACCAAATGCCGTCGGGGAAGAACTCAATTCATAAAAAAAATGATAAAAATTCTGAGCCCATCAAAAGATCCTGAATTCGGGAGCTTTATCAGTAAATTCAAATATAAAAAACACTTAATTTTCTCAGTTGCATGTACATGCACCCCATCATTCATTTTTACATGAAATATTTTTTTTTTATTCAATTTTCATTATTTTTTACTCAGAATCACTAGTTTCGATCAATTCATCAATTGTACATAATGTTTTTCGTTCGGGTCTCCGTTTTTGTTGCTTTCACGTTTTCTTTTATTTCGGAAAACCCTTGTTTGTGTAATATTTGGTTTTCTCTTCAATTTTACTTATCATTCTCCATTTTGGAACTGTTTCTAAAACGCTGAAATTTAATCAGTAAAATGTGAATCTTCTTCTTCTTCTTCCCCTTTTTTTTTTTTTTTTCAATATTTCCCTTGTCCCACGCTATGGACTTGTTTGGTAGGAGAGAAAATTTGATCCAACCGTGGTTTTCAAATTGTCTCCACCATATACTCGAGTAAAAATATTAATATATTGAGTCGTTGTTTTAAAGTCGTGTCAAATGTCAATATTAATCGCAATTCAATCGATCGATTCTCATCATGTTTGTCTAGTTCTCATTTGGATCGATTGACAAGNGGGGGGGGGGGGCGGTTGTGGGATGTAGGCTTAATTTGGGCTTCCAATGACAAGAAAAAAAAGAGTAAAAGATTTTTTTAATCTCGGAAAACCCTAGTGTATCCATTTTTTTCCTTTACGAGTTGTAAACTTTGGTTTTTGTCTTCAATTTTACTTCTTCTCAGTTTTAGAACTGTTTATAAAATATTGACATTTAAAATTAGTAACAAGTGAATGATTTCTTGGCTGTTTTATTTATTTAATTTTGTCAAATCTAGGCTTAGATTGGGTTTCCAATAACAAATAATGAAAAAAGGCCAAAGGTAAATTTTTTTATTTTATTTTATTATCATCTTATAGAACCCTAGTTTGTATTTTTTTTTTCCTGTTATAGTTGGGTTTTGTATTCAATTTAGTTTTTATTCTCAATCTTGGAACTGTTTCTGAGATGCTGAAATTTAAATCAGTAAAATGTGAAATAATTTTTGTTTGTTTATTTTTATTTCTTTGAATTTTTCAAATCTAGGCTTAATTTGGGTTTTCAATGATAAGAAATGGAGAAAGGTAGAAGATCTTTTTCAAAAGTCTCATCTTATTTATGCAATTCGGGCTTGTGATACTCTTCAAGAGGATTTAACAATTAAGAGAGAACCAATTTTTTTAACAACATTTTAGTCTAAATGTTTTTTAAATCTTTTTGTGCGAACTTTTAGCATCCATGTTAGAAATTGAGCTCGATGAAGTGTTTTTCTATTTCATATAAATGCTTATACAAAAAAGAATATTAAAAGAAGTCTGCAGCTTATTAGGCAATCTTATTTTTGTTTCATACTCTACTGATTTTTTTTATTTTACCTATGTAGCTTTCACTTACTTCATTTATTTTGTAAATATTTAAAATATTTAATTTTTTCAAATTATGAACAAATCTTAAACATGTTCAACATGTTTCATGTTTGTTCTCTTTGTTTTTCAAAATAGTATGAAATCAACAACAATAGTTTTTTTTATGTGAATTGTGTATTTCTAGTATATGAATTTCAATTTCTGTTTTTTGGGCATCCATATTTGTCAGCATTAATTATTGTTGATATTAAAGTTGTTTCTTTTATTTGATGGTTCATGTTGAATAGCAGTACTATTCTCTCATTCTTGTATTTCTCTTAACCTCTGAATTTATAAACTCTTCGACCCCGTTTCTCTTAACTTCTCAATTGGTGATCTCTTCAAACCCTGAGCATTACTATTATTTCTCTCGTCTTACAGCTCTTGCATTTGCTTTTCCTGCCTGAATTTAGAATTTTACCACATATAAGTTTAGTGTTAACATCTTGCTTCATATTTTATTTTTATTTTTTTAATATTCACGTGACAAAACAATATTTCTTGTGAACACGTAACCCTATCAGAGCGTTGTGTGGTCATTTAAGGAATGTTTGTCTATTTGACTTTATATTTTCAACTTATGTTCTATTACTATCTATAAATAGAATATGTCATCAACTAAGAATTTTTATGTAAAAATTATGCAATCCATACTGTTCGAACACATATTTCTATCAGGTTTTATGTCGTCATTTAAGGGATTGTTTGCGTTGTTCGACTTTATTATATAATATGACACCAACTAAGAATTTTTATGTAAAATATGCTATAAATACTGTTTGAAGAATGCATATTACTTCACTTGATGTGCTCATAGGACTTTGAAGTAGGTTCTTCAAATGTTCATAAAAATAAGTAGAGAATTTTATGATGTACCAACTGCCTTTTGTTTCAGAAAATCATTTTTGTGGGCTACAAAATAATCCTAGAACCAAAAGCATTTACTTGAGCTATCAGGTTTTCATGATAAAAGTGTGGTTTTAAAATGCAATATAGCTTATATTCAGTCAACACGTTTTTTTTTTTTTTTTTAACATAGATTTAGTAAGATAAATTGTGGACCCAAACTTCCGATTGCTAGTCAGCTAATTCATTCTGTACTTTTAAGCTTGGAGTTTCCAAGAGACTCTGGACTTCTAAATATTTCTCATCTCATTCCATGTCTTGGCTGTAACTTAATGGAAATCTATCCCAATTGACTTTATTTCCTGTTATGTAATTTAATATGAGTTGTCCTCGATAAAAATGTAGGGTGGGAAATGGATACCGGAGGTAATTCCTTACCATCTGGAGCAGATGGAAAGAAGAGAAAAGTGTCCTACTACTACGATCCGGAGGTTGGAAATTATTACTATGGGCAATTTCACCCAATGAAGCCACACAGGATGAGGATTACTCATACTCTCCTCGCGCATTACGGATTACTCCAAAATATGACTGTTTTGAGGCCAAATCCTGCTCGAGAGAGAGATATTTGCAGGTTTCATGCAGATGATTATGTTAAGTTCTTGAAAATGATCACCCCGGAGACACAGCAGGATTACATGATGCAATTGAGGAGATTTAATGTTGGTGATGACTGCCCTGTATTTCATGGTCTTTACTCCTTCTGTCAAACTTATGCTGGAGGTTCTATTGGTGGAGCAGTCAAGTTAAACCATAAACAGTGCGACATTGCAATAAATTGGGCTGGTGGATTGCACCATGCAAAGAAATGTGAGGCTTCCGGCTTCTGCTATGTGAATGACATTGTGCTTGCAATTTTGGAACTCCTCAAATATCACGAGGTTGGTCCACTCGATTCCTGTTTTAATCATTATACTTAATGGTTGTGACTTAATTTTGCCTCCTTAAGTATAACGTGTCTTCTTGCCTTTCTTGATTTATGTACTATATATAAATTCTTTTTTTTTGATAAGTATGTACTATATATAAATTCAAATGTAACATGGAATGAAATTCATAAATAAAGGAATCTGGTTGTTATTTGAGGTGTACTGAGGAGTATCACATCATATAACAACTAAATAAGTTTTATCACCATTTACTAATTTTTAGGATATGGCTGTCGACCAAACTCTCTGCTTGGACATCCAAAACACTCCGTACGGAAAATTTCCTTGCTTTTGTTACAATGCTAATATTATGGCACTTAATGGTGAACTCAATTTCGTAATCAAAATTTGACTTTTCCCTTTACCATGCAGCGTGTTTTATACGTGGATATTGATATTCATCATGGAGATGGCGTTGAGGAAGCTTTTTATATTACCGATAGGGTCATGACTGTATCATTTCATAAATATGGAGAATATTTCCCTGGTACAGGAAACATACAGGATATTGGATTTGGGAATGGAAAATATTATGCTGTTAATGTTCCATTAGATGATGGAATTGATGACGAAAGCTATCAGTCCTTGTTTAAGCCTATAATAAGGAAGGTAATGGAAGTTTTTAGGCCTGAAGCAGTGGTCTTACAATGTGGAGCCGATTCCCTATCTGGAGATAAATTAGGTTGCTTCAATCTCTCGGTTAAAGGTCATGCAGAATGTGTCAGATTTATGAGGTCTTTTGACGTGCCACTTCTTCTGTTGGGCGGAGGTGGATACACGATACGCAATGTTGCTTGTTGCTGGTGCTATGAGGTATACCGTCCATACGCTATTTTCAATGCAATATAGTAATGTCGTATGAGGTATGCTATGATGTTTTGAGATTTGAAGTTTTTTATTATTATTTTTATGCAATTAACAAAAAACATAATGATAAAACTAAAAGTTGATAAAAAAAAAAACAGCATATGATCATTCAACATTTTATGTTTCTGATCTTATGAGCAATACAAAAATCTTTATTCCACCTTTAGCTCACAAACCCCACTCAAAAAGAGAAACAAATATTTTATTTTATTTTTTTCTTTTTCAGTATGCATAGTTTTCATATGCTTCTGAGATCTTGAAAAATATGAATGTTTCAGTTCCATTTCTATAAATAACTGTTTCGATAATTGTTTGAACTCCAATTTCTTTGGTCAGTCATATTATCACCATTCCATGATATAGAGGTTCTTTGATAGAATTTCGTTATTTTCTTGAGCAGACAGGAGTGGCACTTGGGACTGAGATTGACAATATGCTGCCACCTAATGAATATATTGAGTATTTCGGACCAGACTACACTCTTCATGCTCCAACGTGTAACATGGAAAATAAGAATTCTTGTGAATCCTTGAATAAAATTAGAGAAAAGATCCTTGATAATCTCTCGAAACTTCAGCATGCACCAAGCGTACAGTTCCAAGAACGACCTCCTGACACTGAACTTCCTCAGGTTCGTAATTGAAACTGTTTACTTAAAGTATTATAAGAACCTGATTTCCGTTGAATATAAATCCTTCATGTTAAGTATTTAGATATCTGAAAATAACAGATTCTGGTTATAAGTTTGACAAAGTTTTCTTAATCTAAGTGTTTTCTTTTAAATGGATTCTGTCCTACCATAAATGCGCACCTCTCATGGTATCGTTTTTATTTATTTTCATAATCAGTAAGTTTTTCCCTGAAATGAGTTTCATTCTATTTTTTTTTTTACTAAATTGGATAGTCATTTCAAGATTGTAGATCTCCATACTACTAATAATCAACTTCATTATCTTCTTAATCTGCTAATAAATCATCATTTCTCAGAACTTTTTTTGCCCTCTTGCATACCATTCTTTGTTGTTAAATAAGTTGGTTGTTATCCTTAACAAAGAAATTCCTAGGAAAGATGTCACTGTAAAATTTGTGGATTTGATCGCAAATTTAAAATGATTCAATAACTAAATCTCTTAAGACAGTAAATATTCCTGTTTGCACACTATATTCTTGTTTCTGTTTCACGAGGTTGAGTTTTTAAATGCTTGGACAAGTGATTTATATAATTTTAGGGAATATGGAATGTGTAATGAAGTGAGTTTCGTTTATGCTTCACATACAGGCGGATGAAGATGAAGATGATAAAATGGAAGAAAAAGATCCCGATTCTGATGTTTATGTTGAGAGTGAAAGGTATATTTTCTCTTTGATAAAATGGAAGAAAAGGATCCTGATTCTGATGTTTATTGTGTGTTTGCTGCAATTCTATGTCTAACAGAGTGAGGATGGAATCTGTTGAACCTGAAGAGAACGATAAGGTATGTCTTGTTCCTTCTCTCTCTTCTCCAAGCACCCCCTTCTTAATTTTTTATTGAAAGTAGCTAGTTTCCTTATCAAATGACCATTGTGAAAGGATACATGTCAAAAAAATTATAATCACCAAATAAATTCGAGGAAAGAATTGTCTATAGTTGTTTTCTGATGACTTTATTGAAAAAAAAAAAAACTTCTACTTTTCTAACAGTTTGATGTTTAAATACTTAATGGGAGGTGAAGGAGGAGGAAGGGGGGCAGCCCTCTATTCTCTGTACCCCTTAACTATTGAGACTTGAACCAACAATTAAGAGCAGGTGTATAATGTTGGAAATTTACTTAAGTGGAGTTTAAACAAAACTTTCAATTCCCACCCTGGATCTTATTTGGGCTTAGAGAGAAACTATGATAAAGAATTATACCTTTAATGAATTCCTTGAAGAACAACTTTGATTTGCAATCTATAACTATCCAATTGTCCGACCTCCAATGAAAATTCACACAGAGAGGAAGATTTCGAGAATTAGGGTTCTCCTACTTGTTGTAGCAATAATAATGAATTGTGTTATGAATTTCCAAACCCTAGCAACTTATTAATAAAAGTCAAAGTGGGATTATCCCATCTGTAGAACTTAGCCCGATCATGAATTAATTAAATTTGACCCATGAATTAATTATTCCAATTAATAAATTTGGGCTCATTAACAAGCAACCAAATTAATTAATTCTCCATTTTTTTTTAATTAATTAATAATTTAATCTCGTTCTTCTACTTCTCCTTTTGTGTGTGATCCATTAGGTTCCCGATCATGATACCAAGCGTACTTAATCAAAATTGAAAAATTTAAATACTCTTTTAATTTATCACCATTTTACATTCGTAATCCCAAATTGACATCTAGCAATATATTAAGACAATACATATGATGGAAAATGTTACATATAACAAAATTAAACTTGCTTGTTTACCGTGAAACTATTATCCGTTAATCAATGATTTACAAGATATGAATACATGTCAATTCCAATTAATGATCATGTGTTTCATTCCACTATTAAGTCAATGTAAGTTGAAAACTCTTTTTTCGACTTATGAGTATATTTTGGCCAAAGATTTCGTTATCAACTTTACTAAATGAAATGTAGAACATAATCTCTTACTATTTAAGAGTGACGAAGCCTCTATTGATCATTCACAACCTTCATATGATTCTTGACATATTCAAACGATGTCGTGTTACTAACCCTTGGCAGAACAATATTCAATATTACTAAAGTCTGATTTTCCTCGTATAAGGCACTATGATGACCTCAAGTCGATAACCAATTCCACTACCGAACGTTAGAGATTAACCATTGACACTCAAATAGTTATCCATGTGGAATCTTCCTAATGGATTTATAATATTTTGTTCTATTACAAAACATTCATGTGTTTGTTTAAATGTCACCATACTTTATGATACAGACATCACCGAGAATTATTTTTTATTGTTATTGGGCTTGCCTATTGAGATTTATTTTTATTGTGGATTTATTATATATGTTTTCTATTATAGTGCTTGTAGTTGTGGGTTGGCCCAAGCCTTCACTAGTAGGTTAGATTTTTAATATTTATTGTATTTTTCATTGTAGTTGGAACAGTTAATGAATTGATAAAATTTCGATTGGCGGTTACCAAAGTTTTCTCCTTTTTTCCTTATTTCTTTTCTTCTACTACTTATAAGTTCATAATTTGGTTATATGTTGAATGCTTTGAACTGATTCTACATCAAATTTGGTATCAGAGCTAAACCTCGATTCTGTCATTCTCTTGCACCCCAGAACCTACATCTCCCAGTATTATCATCTTCAAACTCCATCCCCTGCTACAATACCCACTCCACTACACAACTACATCAATCGCCTATTTTTCTAGTCACGGCTGTCCATCTACATCTAGTTCCGACAACAAATCTTCTAAATCACCAAATTCTGGCGCTCCAACCACCCCTGCCATCGATAACTGCCCGTTAAGGAAAAAAAAAACTACAGCCCATTTTCACAAACAATAACCGCCGACAATCAATAGACCCAACAATAGCAAAACACCACCCAAACTGCAAATCGACCCATCGTCTTCTCCGTTGAGCCACTGCGACACCAGTAGTATCGACACACCAAAATACCCAAACCAATCCACAACCGCTCTCTCTAAAATTACCACAGTCGACAAACACCTAGTCATCCACTCCTACATCGCCAATACCACTATTACATTATTGTTTCATTTTAAAATTGTATCAATTAATTTTTTGTGCTCCTGTTATTCTAATCTTTACCCATAATTCACATCCCTAAATCCCTAACCTTGTTATATTCTTTCTTTCATCTTACTTATTTTACGCGATCAAGTTGCTAATTAGTATTGGACCCTTGCTCTATTATTTTACATAGATCAACGGTATTAGCTTGCCATATCTAGTTCCAAAAAATTAAATATTAAATTTTTGGATTTACATAATCCAAAAAAAATAAAAATTAAATGCTTAGGTTGTTGTTTTCAGTCTTGAAACGAGTTGTTTTTTGATCTTTTCAAACATTTCATTTAGCTGGTAGTACATTACATGTAGTTGCATAGTGATTGTTTTGTCATATCTAGTTCCAATACCTTGACCATGGAACCATCCCAATTTGATACACTGACTAGACAATTAGCACATCTTGCTACTAACCAAGAGCAGTTACAAACTTAATTAGCGGCCGTCCAAATTGAGATGGCTACTACTCGTTAAGAGAATAGAGACTTAACTGTTAGATTGTCAACCTTTGAGCAAACCCCACATTCGACTGAAGCTGAAAACTCGAAAGCGTCTAGTAATAGACATTATCGACTTTTCCAAGGAGGCCGACAACACGTTAGACGTGACCGTAGGGATGAACATCAAATTCGTGAATGGGAATGAGAATATCACTGTTACGGTACTTAGTCTCCTCCTCGCCACGATGAGCGTTTCATTAGAAACATTAAATTGGATGCCCCAACATTTGATGGTTACTTAGACCCTAGGGTATTTACTCAATGGGTTAGAGATATGGACCGTTTCTTTGCCTGGTATGGGGTCCCAAAAGATCGGAGCATTCCATTTGCTAGTCTAAAATTAACGGCACTGCTAAATTCTTTTAGGAAAGCATTGATGAGCTCTTTGAGAGATGTCATGCTCTCCGTGGTAGGAGTTGGGATGAAATGAAGCGTCAACTTCAAGAGAAGTACTTACCCCAATCATATAGAGGTAATTTGTTGGATTAATGGAATGCTCTTAAGCAAGCAACCGACCAATAACTGAGTACGTCACTCAATTTGATGAATTTCAAATGAGATGTCAGGTCGTTGAGGATGAAGTCATGACCTTAACTAGGATTAGGCAAGGCCTCAGAGATGATCTTAAACGTAGCTTATCTTTCAAGGTGTTACTACTCTTAGCCATGCTTANAGGCCTCAGAGATGATCTTAAACGTAGCTTATCTTTCAAGGTGTTACTACTCTTAGCCATGCTTATTTTTTCGTCCGAGATTAAGAGTTAGTTACTAGGGTTTCGCGTGGAAATTATGATGACAGCCGTACCTCCATCTCTTCAGCGCCCACTACTCCTCCTAAGTTTATCATAGGGCCTCCCCTACTTAAGGTTCCTCTTTTAGGGGAAAAATAAAGATAAAGGTCCTCAAGTTTTAAGGACATCCCCTCGCTTGCAATATTTAACTGTAAGGGTTTCGATCACA
>CAIGRQ010312238.1:0-15583 GCA_903798375.1 Fraxinus sp. D2006-0159
TCCTGATGATAATGAATGGAAAAAGACGTTGAAAAAGCCTCTTAATTTTTATGTAAATATGTGGGCACCGTATAAGGGATCATGTTGATCAAGGTTGATGTGGCTCTTCGGTAGAATTGAAGTTGAAATTATTGGTCATCTATGCATTTAAAGTGTTTGATAATATTCCTTAAAGAGAATATGTTCTCTGTTTCGCATGGCTTAGAGCATCCCATTATATGTAATTTGAAGAAAAGTAGATGAAGTTACAATTTTTCGAATTTTAAAATTGTTTAATTTAGTATGATTCTTTAAACAATGTTTTGAACTTCAAGAATGTTTCATTTAGTTCGATTCTATATCTTAAGATAAATAGACGAAGCTACGATGCTTTGAATTTTAAGAATGTTTGATTTCTTGGACATCATTAAAACTAACATGTTAGAAGAGAAAATACAATTTTAGGATTTGCAACGCCAAATAAGAATAATGTTCGTAAACACTCATTTTTTATTTTAAAAAGTCAATTGAACTATTTAATTTATGTTAACTGTCACATGGCATTATCCATTTCGAGCCATATCGTCAATTTTGTAGAAGAAATTCTTGAGTTGAAATAAAATAAAAGTATAGTGACTCATTTGTAACACTAAAAGAAGTCTATGACGAAATTGAAACAATAGTATAAGTTGGGTGACTAGCAAATGCTTCTAGCCCTCCGTTCTTTACTAGCATAGTCGTTGTCACGGTCATGAATGCCACTGTGGCCGCCTTGCATAAACACAGCCGGACCGCCACTACAACCACCCCCAAGGTACTTGTACATTGAGCAGCCAATAGTAGACATGGAAATCAAGGACATTTTACAAGATTCAAACAAAAGCTTTGGGTTTTGATAGTGGCAAATTGGTTGAATGTTGATTGTGGGAGGCGGCGTTGGATTATATAGGTGGTCTACATGGGGCTAGCACATGGCCGGCACGTGGTGAAGGTGGTGTTTATGTGCTAAACTCGACTCATATCACATTTGGAATTACAAGTGGTACACCCAAATGTTGTGTGAGAAAGTTGCCTTTTTGAATAGAGAGAACGTGTGTATAATGTGTGGGGGTTGGGGTATATTTCTTTTGTGTATTGTGGAACAAAAATCTCAAAAAACTAGCACTTGATGCGATTTTAAGGACTAGTAGCGAGTGCTATATGTGCAATTCTTACGCCATGAAACAAGGAATATTGATATCAGCCTGGGCCCACAGGCGCCCCCCAATAAGGGGCCGTCACTTG
This sequence comes from Fraxinus sp. D2006-0159, assembly GCA_903798375.1. Taxonomy (NCBI): domain Eukaryota; kingdom Viridiplantae; phylum Streptophyta; class Magnoliopsida; order Lamiales; family Oleaceae; genus Fraxinus; species Fraxinus sp. D2006-0159. The sequence continues at coordinate 1,264 of CAIGRQ010312238.1, forward strand.
TCAATTCGGTAAAAGATTTGGTAAATGATTATATACACTAATACAAGTAGCGCGGTTGAAGTAGGAATGCTAGATGACCTCTTTAAGCTTATTTTTCTTTCCACAATATAATTTTAGAAGTTAGTTTCTTTACTAACAAAACAGTAATAATAGTAATATAGGATCATTAATTCAACAACACAAGCACCAAAAAAAACCTCTTATCTAATTTCTCACACTTATCTCACCCACAATAACCTCACAACCCACAGCTGCATAATTCTTAATATAAGCTTTGGACTATTTAATATGCGTGAACACGAACAAAAGGTGTTTCAAATTTACCTTCAAACGATCCATCCATTTTACCCCGACGAGTCCTTGTTCAAAGTCCTGAAATGTTATGGGTGCTGCTTCTTCACTCTTGGGTTGGGCTCTTCGAGTGGTTAACAATGGCGGGGATTGAGGGACTTGGGTAATTGATTTTCTTGATTTGTGGGTTGATTTCATTTTGGGGTTTGACGATGGAGCTTTGAAATCGATTTGGGAGTTTCCTTCCTTGGAGATGGTAAAGGTGTGTTTAAGAGTTTAAACTCGATAAAGGCGTGTATGGCCGTGTGATGTGGCGCTGACATGGTGTCCCATTTAACATTTGGAGGGAGATAACAGGTCGGCTCAGATTTCCGTCTTACATGTCAACGTTAACTGAGACGGCAGCCACCCAATGTGTAATGGAGGATAACGGATCAAAGCACAATGGGTGATGAGACGATTTTGAAAGTTCGATGGGTAAACCGTGACATGGTGTGAAGTACTATGGGTAATAAAACATTTAACTCAAGTTATTGCAGTGCCCTAAAACTAGAAGGACCAGACCTTCGAATAAAAGAGGGTTAACTAGGCCCAGTACTATTCTGGCCCGTTTAAAAGAGAGCACGATTTATATTTTTCATAAATTATGTATTAACTATTAACCTTAATTGCCTTTCACCGTCGGCTTTGTCTGCATCTTTCTCGATACCCCTCCTCCTTAGTACTCACTTGAGACAATGGCAAAATAATGGGAGTAGTGGAGTGGTGATGGATGAGCTTCGAGTCTATCTTTTTGTTTGGATCGAGAATTGTCGTGCACGGGATTGATGATGTTCTTATCACTAGTTTGAACAAGTATATTGAAATTGTGAATTTCACAAAATATGTGGATAATAACGAGTAGTAGTTATGAATGCATAATTGAAATTAATGATTTCGACTGAATTTGTAAACTATTTATAAATTTGACTAAAGCAAAGGTATTTTTATAAGTGACATTAAGTGTAAATTTACGTGACAATTGATGTAATTAACTCACGTACACATCAATTAAATAATGAAAGCGTTAACGTCACGTAAGAAATTTCATTAGAAAATATATGGCAACTAATGTGATTGTATAATTAAATGATTATTAAAGTTCGATAAGGTAATTCAAGTTATTTAAAGTTCAACGGTATAAGTGAAACTAAATGTATAGTTCGGTGACAATTAATATAATTATCCCTATTTTTTTTAAATTAAGAAAGAAAAATCCATGAATAATCACTTTCCTAAATTCCTTTGAAAAATGTCCATTATTCAAAAGGGTAATCATAATGACGCCATAGTTTGTTGCAAGTACACCATATTTTAGTTGAATTGAATGTCTTTAATGTTTATTTATTATCATTTTCACCAGCATCTTACTTAGGCTATGTTTGACCCACATTCTTTCAAAATATATTTTTTCAAAATTTATTTTCAACTACACATTTTTCAATAAAATAATATTTTTCATCATATCAATAACTTTTCATTACTTTTTAACCACATATTTCACATTATATCACTGTTTAAAATATATTCTTTTCACAATAATATCCATCAAACATACCTTTATTGAGTGTCTTTTTTGACTGCTAGCATATAGAAATCCATTGAAAACTGTCAACGGTGCAAACACGATGGTGCATAAAATACTTCTATGTAGTTACATTTTTGTTAGGGGCGTCAATGTGGTCGTTGGTTCGGGCCTTCGGGGCGACTCATGGCTCGGTTCGGAAAGTAAGGCCAACTCGTGGCTTGATAGATCCGAGCCGCTCCATTTTGGGGGGTGTCACGAGCCATTTTCGGCCCACAACAAGTCGAGTTCTAAAAAAATAGTAATCTACAAAACTTTAAAAAAAAAAAAAAAAGTAGGAAAAAAATAAAAAACATTACAACTACCTGCTGCCTTTGACAAGGCGGCTCAAGAATTTATATATATATAAATCGAACCGGCTCAACTAGCTAAGGCTCGAGCCAAAAACTTAGATCAAGCTTAAATTTTTCAGTCGAGCTCGAACAAAAAAGGCCTGAACTATTTTTACTCAAGCCGAGCTTGAGCTTCGAGTTTCGCCTTGGCTCAACTCGATTCGTTGACGTCCCTACACATTTGAAACCAACCCAATTCGGACAGATAGATTGATGGGTTATGGAAGAATAGGCAAAGGAATGGGTGTGGATCGATTAAGGAATTGGATGTGGTTTCGAAAAGTTACACGTGATTTTGTCTTTGGTAGGTTTGTAATTTTGAATTCACAATCTAGATATCCAATTCAAATTTTTTAAAAAAATTGCAAATTTAAAAGAAACAAACTCATTTCAAAAATTTTGAGTTCAAATGTAACAATCTCACCTTCCTCCATATAGTTTTGCACATGGTGATTGAGCTCTATCTTTTAGCTTTGATATACACGCGGTGGTGGAAAAAGGGACAAGGAAGCAGGAGATGAATGGATGGTAACATTGACGATAATTGTGATGCATCTGACGACAACATGGTGGTTGAGATAGTGGAGGTAAGGTCGGGTGGTTGGAAAAAAATGTAAACTTTTTTTTTCCCGTGACTTTCTAGCAATAAAATGGGTGGAATACGTAGTGTAATAATACTAGCGCCACATCCGTAGCTAATGGTACAAGGATCACGTTGTCAAGTAACATACATTGAGGGTGAAGGTGCTGTAATGTCGATAGGTTGGTGACCGGTTCTGCAATTTTCCCTACAATAGATTGACTGGTCCCATAAAATTTCAGCGATTGGATCTCTGGATATAGGCAGCATATATGACATGTCGCCCCACGGATAGCATGTAGCACGTGAGGCTACTCCGTATTGATATGATTAAATTATGTAATAATATTTCTCGATCTTCATGGATAACAAACAACTGTACAAGGTATCATTAATCCAAAATAATGTTATCTTTTGTCGGGTTGGTGTTTTGGTCCTTTTGGACTTTGTTAATTTTCATTAATTAAAGTTTGAAACTTGTTGCTAAGGAGACAAATTAGTGTCATTATTTTGGGTTAATTTCTTATTTTAACAAGTCTCCGTTTGACCTTATTTTTTAAAATTCATTTCAAACACGTATTTCAAGAATAGTTGTGTTACATGTATATAATGATTTACATACACATGATGTAGTGAGATATAATTGTATCAAAATTTCTTCAACCAAATAAAAAAGAAAAATCGCTCACTTTCTTTTTGACACATCATATGTATGTAAATCATTATGTACAAACAACATTATTTTTTCAACCGTATATTTTTATTTTTTTTTCAATTTTTATCAAAATTTACTAAAAATTCGATTTTTAAAAAAACCAAGCAGGGATTAAACTTTAATTTACTTATATTGTTATATGTTGGGTAGAGGTATGATTCTCCAACAATTTTTAAATTATCGTGTTTCGTTTATTCTCATACATTGAAGATCGAAGTTTGTGTTTCCTTCTTTATCTATTATCAATCAAATGGAACGATTTCATACCAAACTCCACCTTGTAGATCAAAAGACAATTTATTAGTTAGAGAAAATAAGACATATTATGGTAAAGTTCATAACAATTATACTATTTGAGAACTTTTTAGAATTAAGTTAGATGTACATCCTTGACATATTATGTTAAGGAAATCTGTGCAGTGATGTGATGGATGAGTTGAAAATTAAGAGTGTAGATCTTGTCTTATGAAAGTGTAAAAGAAAATTTAAGAGAAAACGTACATGTAGCATGATTGAACTTTTTATGACTAGAAATAAATCAACACCTTTGATTGAATCAGATTATTCGTGTCCAATTATGCTTAAAAAGGTGTAAGCATATTGAAAAAAGAAGGTCTCTTTTTCATTGATTAGGTAGCTTAGATAGTACAAATTGTTGGATATTAGGTATTATCTTATGTCACTTGCATCTAATTTGATGTGATTTGTCCAAATTAGTGGGTTATAATTAAAACTTAAATGCAAAACAATTGTCGAAAAGTGAGTGAAAGGTGATAGAGAAAATTGTGTGAAATTTTGAATTTCCGTTTGTGAATGCTCTCCGCTACCTTCCCAACATATATAAATTTCTCCAAATATTCCAATTTAAAGATAATTTTAATAATTTTGGTTTTCCTTTTTTTCTTTAAGTACGTAAAATTTAATCGATAGTATGAAAATATTAATTCATTTGTATTATATCATGACTTGACTTGTATAGAGTATCTTATGTAGAAGTAAAATTGACGTTTTTAACACAAACGATCCCACCTCTTTATCTTAGAGACTTTTTCACAGGAAGAGAGCTTGATGTTCCGTTCCGTCAAGCAAAAACAACAGTTTTGACCATCTCCATGAGCAACAATCTTAGGGTAGTTTCTTGAACATAACGACACAAAGAAGTAAATTTTACACAATAACCAACACCTAATTAGCTTTTTCTAAATAGGGGTAAAAACAGTAAATTTTAGGTAATGGTTTCTTTTCATTAATTTTGCCTTTTGTTTCTGTCAAGCTTTGTATGTATGCACGACAAATATACACAAAGCTTTTGTTTCTATCAAGCTTTCTAGGTAATTAATTTGCCTTTGGTTTCCATCAAGCTTTTATAGGGATAATTAATTTGTCTTTTGTTTCATAAAGATCAGGTAACACGCAATCACTTAAATTCAAAGGGTGTAAGATATTCTGGTCGATATTAAGGTCAGTTACTTAATTTTTCAATTAGGCAAGCAAGTCCAGAGTGATGTGCGCCTGATGCAAGGAGCACGTACGGGTTAGATGAACTGATCATTCGATGATCGATTTAACGATTTTGAAATTTTCTCGATACCGTATTTTTCAATCGCATCAAGTGGTTCGGTATGATGTTAACAAGATTGATATATACATTGTGCCATCCATTTTGATGAATACATTGTATGAGAAAAAATGTGAATGCAAAGTCGAGAGCACAATATCACATGTGATACCACGAGAAGTGCTTGTAAAACTTGTAGCATGTTAATGGAGTTTGTATAAGAAATGGGGGACAAATGGGACCAATATGCATGGAAAATTCAAAACTCCATTGTTGAGTAGTCAACCTCAGTGTCTTTTCTAGTCCAACATTAGCCATCATTTCCCATATTGAAAAAAAAAAATGGGTTTCAAAAGTTTCAATGGATACATGAAGAACACTTTCACACGCATGCAAAAAAAGCACCATAAAGCAGTTTGTCTTCACTTTTTTAGCCTAATTTCTCGTGATTGTTTTGGTTTGTTTGTCTGTCTTAATTTTGGGACTGGTTGAAATTTTGGTTCAAGGAAAAAATGATATAGAAGGTTTTTATTATTTGAATTATTAAGGTATTTACCGTCGACATTGCAGCCAAATTATTATTAAACACGTTATGTCCTCATCTTTTATGATATTGGTCAAATTGGTAAAATTCAAATCAATTTTATTTCGTCACTAAACATTAAATTTACAATATTATTATTGTTCATGTTTGGTTGACACAATAATTATGGATTATCTAGATGAACACGTGCGAGGACCCTTTCTTTTTTACTGTAGCCATATCCCCACAAGTCTTTCACATAATTAAAATATTAAATTCTAATATTTTGTAAAGAAACATTTTTTCTAGTTACCATTTTTTTTTTTTTTGCATGTAATTTATTTCTTTTTTACATTTGTTTACAAAATACACATGCAAAAAGACCAATTAAATTTCATTCCTTAACAAATTTAGACCCTTACACATTATTTTTCTCCATTATTTTGGCTTATCAGTCTCACCCCCTAAATTTTTTATTTAATTATTTAATTTTCTACTATATTCTTGGTTCTACTCCAATCTCGTATTTTGATCATTTTTCTTTTTCGAGTCGATGCTCGAAATTTATTACAGCCAAAGGAAAGACAACCTTAATGATTTTTAAATACATAAATGTTTTTAATCATCATGCAACAAAATATTTTCCCAAACAGTCATTTTTGGTCATGAATTCCAATACTCGACCGACCAAATCCATGATAGGAACCAAAAAATGAAAGAAAAAAGTAAAGCATTACGTACCCATAGCTTGATGAATAATACTTTGAACAGCAAAATAATAATCTCTACAGGCTACAGCCCACCAAAAGAAGAGAAACTATTATGTCGACATTAATAATTAGCCGTAGGAAACGGACCACGTATAACAATTTGCTTTCACAAATTGCATGCTAAAAATAAAAATTCATCTAGTCAATGGACCGACCACCTAATCTTAATGTGTGTGTTACAAGCAATATTGAATTGAATCAAATGGTATAAATTATGCTTGTCATTTTCTCTACATAATAAATAGTTGAAGCACCACATATAAAAGGTTAAACTTTAGGAGAGGAGATAAGTTTATATCTTAAATTGTGTATTCAATATGTCCATGAATTTTATTTTATTTTTTTGTATAGTAACCCTAATATGCACACATTTTTCATGAATGGACGGCGATATATTCGAACTCACAACACCGGTCTATTCCGATACCACGTTGAAACAACAATATAAACAAATAAACTTGTCCGACCTAACCATTTTTGGTTGGAGCAGCTTGGTGATATAATAATTATGGAGGAAACTCCATTGGGGCCAGGAATATAAAGGGTGCACGGACCCTGGTCAATTTAGGCATAATCCGCGATTTACCTCCGTCAATTATTGAGGGGCCGGTGACTGGTGGTCCAGGATATAGTCTGGCGTAAATTGGAAAACCTGGGTATCAAAAAAAAAATAAAAAAAATAAACTCGTCCGACCTCTAATATTTTAAAATTTAGAAAATGAAGTAATTCGACATACGCAATTATCGTGTATGGTCATATGTAAACACTAATCAAGGTATATTTAGTATATATTGTCTGTCAAGCAGAGCTTTTGAATTAAGTCAAAAATTGCCTCTTGAACTAAAAGGTTGCTTTCTGTCATGTTTGATAAGTTTTCTGAAAATATTTTATCGAATTAGAAGAGATTCTAAAGGAAGTTGACTCAAAATGACTCAACATGAAACTTTTCCACAAAAAAAAAAACACCACAGNAAAATTGCCTCTTGAACTAAAAGGTTGCTTTCTGTCATGTTTGATAAGTTTTCTGAAAATATTTTATCGAATTAGAAGAGATTCTAAAGGAAGTTGACTCAAAATGACTCAACATGAAACTTTTCCACAAAAAAAAAAAAACCACAGAATATAAGTCCTTCTAAATGAACCCATTGTACTAGTCGTCAATCTAATGTGTAGTATTTTAGTTTTTTTTCCTTTAAAATCATCCACATTATTATCTAGTCTACCATATCAAACTCGTACATGTAGTGCTAAAACCTAGTTAATTAATCAATTTGTTTCAATTATTCATTTGAGTTAGAATATGACAGTCACTCAAAACTTTCAACAGGCGATTTTACGCACAATTCTAATTGAGACAACTTAACAGATATGAATTCTACAAGATATAATATATTACGAAATTAAATAAATATGAACACCAGATATAACGTGATAAACTCCTAACAGAAATATAAAAAAATAAATATTTTTGCTTTAGTAATTTCACAAAATTAACTAAAATAATCAAAAGCAAATAAAGAACAACTCCCTCATTTTCTTTTTAATTTTGACTTGTTGGTGAAATGGAATCAAACCCTCCGACCTTGACTTTATCGCCACTTTACTATTGTATTCGACCGTAACCACCACTTGGATTGAGATTCACCAATCTTAACTCGCGCCAAGTAGCTCGATATTTAACGCATAGGTGTGTTCTCTTCAAAGGCGGTTGAAAAATACGATTTCTGCTTTGAGATACTTCAACAAAAAATGAATCGGTCAGAACTCACTAGAAATCGTCAGAAGACTTTAGAACATGCTACTACAAGTTCGTCGAACATAGGCAAATTTTCTCAAAGCATTCGTTCGTCCCTTAATGATTTTTTTTTTAATTATGTAAGGACCCTCTCAAGGCACGAACGTGTCTTACCTAAAATATAGAAGTTTTGCACGGTAAGCATAATATAAAATATGTTTGATATGGTGAATAATTAAATTAAGAAATTTTTTAATTTGTTAAAATAATCTTTCATTCATTTAATTATTTGACCAATCAAATCAGTCCAATAAGGTAAATATGTATTTCAGTATATGTATAAAATATGTTTGATATAATCAATATTTAAATTAAGAAAAATTTTGATTTGTTAAAATAATATTTCATTCTTTTAATTATTTGACCAATCAAATCTATTCAAAATGTATACGGTGCTATAAAGCATGTAAATATTGTATCTCATTTAGGGTTTGGAAATCCTAAAAAACCGTATCCAATAATCTATTAACATGTAGCATCTAGTCAATCCTAACTTTGTGACTTACCTTTTTTGGATTGTTTCGGTTGAACATTTTTTTGACACGTGTTTTAACATTTAAAAATCATTTTAATTTAGCAAGCCAATAAATAAATAAGTAAAAATATAAAATATATTTTACTTACAACATACATACATAGTACATACAGGCCTAAATAACTAAGACAAATATTGAAAACATGTTTAGTACGCAAAACTTGACATGATAACGCGTCGGGTCGTAATAATTTCTGAAGAAAGTGGGGTGCATGGAATTACCATAAAGTTACAGATATGTCTCCTATATATTTACGTGGTTGGTTGTCAACAAAAGTTAATACTCTTCCAGTGTAAGGCTTCTAACTTGGGAATTCCTGATGAAGATGAAGGCAACACTGAAATACTTGGCAGGAATTGCAGGCCCAAGTGGATATGGTTCAAAATCCACTGCTGAACAAGTAACTCAAGATTGTTTGTTATCGGCGCCTTCTCCTCTCACTGCAATTATCACTGGTTAGTCCTCCAAACATTGAAAAAGGAGATTTCTTTTTTCTTTTTTTTTTCCAGATTATAAGCATTTTGAATTATAAGTGATTATCATCTAAATCTTCTAAAACTAGAGAGAATATACGTACGGTATGAAATCTTTTTCAAGTTTTTCTTTTCTATCTTCTTTCATAAGTTTTTGTAAACAATCCGGTGAAAGTCAGATTCATTTTTCATCAAAAGACTGACAGTTAATTAACTTTTATGAATGAGTCTCAAATCTAGAAGTCGCGTTTGCTATGATACCACATCGAGCAAATTTTCTTCTAGACAAGGGTGCATATGAAGGGTGTCATTTTTCTTCTCACTTTTAAGGATAATTTTCAAGAATCGGCCTTAAAAGTTTAATTCTTCATAATTTAATTTTATTTTTGAAAAAAGGATTTTCTGAAACTAGTAAGATCAACGGAGTTTTAATACTGTGAGGGCATTAACTATTCATTTGAAGAAATTTCTCAATAATTTTTTTGTGAGGAAATTCTTTTAATATAATTTTCAGAATTCCTCTGAAGAAAATATTATCTAATGATAAATCTATGGATTTTCTTCCAATCAATAAAGCTACGCTGCATTTTTATATTGATACTTTCTAATCTTCTTGTTTCAACAAGATATGGTTTTGTCTTTACTCAATAGATCATTTCATTCTGGACAGCATTGATTACTGCTAATCATTCTTTCTTTAGTGTAAAAAGTCTCATATGAATTATTGTAATTATATATAAAATCCACTAACTTAAATTATTCAATTAACTTGTTCACATGGAATCTAACTATTTATTTAACTTTTGTCTCCAACATGTCTATCGTATAAATGTTAATTTTCTTTTTATAAATAATCGAAATAGAAACTCGATAATATGACCTTTGTGTGGTCGATATTATATTGAACCACGTTGTCTAAAAATTATTGTTTTGCATGATACAAGGGGCTACATCTGGCATAGGTGCTGAAACAGCAAAAGTTCTTGCAAAGAGGGGTGTAAGAATAATTATTCCTGCAAGGGATTTGAAAAAGGCAACTAAAGTGAAGGAAATTATACAAAAGGAGTGTCCAAATGCTGAGATAATCTTATTAGAGATAGATTTGAGCTCATTTGCCTCAATCCAGAGATTTTGTTCCGAGTTCTTATCTTTGGGAGTGCCACTTCATATCCTCATGTATGTATTATTATTATTAATTATTTTTTTTTGGCCTTTTTCTTTTCATTTATTTTGTTGTCTTTTCAAAGAGTGGTTTGGTTTGGTGGGCACAAAATGAAAGGGTGTACATGAAACTGATGGTAGATATCAAACTTGTACAGAAACAATGCTGGCAAATATTCACAAAAGTTGGAGTTTTCTGAAGACAAAATTGAGATGAGTTTTGCCACAAATTACTTAGGTAGTCTTCTTGTCTCTCATCCACTGCGCACTTAGCGCATGCTTGCTCTGCATTCATTACAATAATGAACAAGATTTGAACTTTTTTTTTTTCATACCTTCGTATTGTTTATTATTATCAAATTATTCCTACCTAACATGTCATTAGAGTAGATTTATACGCAATATCAGAGATGACTAAACAATATATGATTTTTCTTACTTATCTCCCATTTAAAAATAGTATTAGGGTTATGTCCAGTACAAAGAACTATACACTATTAAAAGTACATAAAAAAATTTGGATGAGTTTTGCCACAAATCACTTGAATAGTAAGGTTGTCAAAATATCTGTAGTTTACTTGAATACAGAAAAGCCACCATGGTGTACCATCAAATGTGGTTAAGTAGTGGAGGGAAAATTTTTTGACTTGTTCCCACTAGCATATCTAAGTGGTACTGGTATCATTTGTGGGCATGGGTTTTCCTTTTCTTTTCTACTCCTTCTAGAATGAAGTATGGAAAAATCGCACTTTTTCTAAAAGTTTAGGTAGGAAAAAATGAATGAAAATAATAATTTAGTGGGAAGATTAGGATTAACCCTTTGTTCCTTGTGTTTTTTTTTTTTTTTTTTTGCAGGTCATTTTCTTTTAACAGAAATGCTGTTAGGAAAAATGATAGAGACTGCATCAGAAACTGGCATCCAAGGAAGAATAGTGAACGTGTCTTCTGTAATTCACAACTGGGTTAAAAGAGAGAACTTTTGCTTCAACAAAATGATCAATCCAAAAAGGTGAATATTCATTTCTAATAGCTTAAACCTTAGGATAAGATGGTCGAATAATTCGTAATCCTGATAGATATTCTGCAGTTTCTTTTGTCCAGTTGAATTTAGTAAAGGGATTCTTACATTGATATGATTAAAAAGGCAGATTTGATGAAAATATCACTTATAATTTACTTATTTCATATTTTGTTAATTGCTTTTTTCTGGTTCATACAGCTATAATGGCACTCTTGCTTATGCTCAAACTAAACTGGCTAACATATTGCATGCCAAGGAATTGTCCAAACAGCTAGAGGTAAAATGTTTAAAAAGTTTCGAATTTGTTCATTTAAATTTCAAAAAAGCAATACATTCCCTCACGTGTATACTGAATATATTATTTACAAAAGAATTGACACGTGCAAAATTTTCATAAATTTGTAGTAGAAAGATTTGAAGTATGTTGAATCATCTGAACTAAAAGCTTAAACTTCTAAAGAAGTGAAACGTGCATAGGCTGTGACCGTTGTGTTAAGTCCCGCAAATGTGGAAAACAGTTCTAATAAATAAATTTGCTCCTTCTTTAATTAATGGCTTGAGTAGATTCAAGATTTGATGCTACTTTTTTACAATTTTATGAACAATGTGTAATCAAACCGTTAATTTCTGGAAATCTTGCAGGCAAGAAAAGCAAATGTTACTATCAACTCAGTACATCCAGGTATTGTGAAAACTGGCATCATCAGGGATCACAAAGGCTTTATCACAGGTACGCATGCAAGCATAATCACTTTTTTGCTTATCAAGCAAAACGAGTTCAATCCAATGCCTTACTTGAAACTTGATGTTCAGATTCATTATACTTTATGGCATCCAAGTTGCTGAAATCAACATCACAGGTTTGTCCACGCATGCCTGTCTCTTCTCTTTAACTGAAGATTCATTTTTGACAGATAAAATGGTTCAACCGAGTAAATATTTGTGCGTGTTACGTAATTTACAGGGTGCGGCGACGACATGTTATGTAGCTTTAAGCGGACAGGTGGCAGAGGCGAGTGGCCGGTACTTTGCAGACTGCAATGAGAGCCATTGCTCCGCCCTAGCAAATGATGAAATTGAAGCACGAAACTTATGGAACCAGACGCGTGCTTTGATACACAAACAATTCGTTCAACCATGAATTAAAATTAAGTGCGCGTTGGTTAGTTATAGTGCATGTAAATAAGTAGCTATATATATACATTTAAATCCATGGCAAAGGGCAATTCATCACAGAAGTAGGTTTATTTCTAGCCTTAGATTATATATGCAGAAATTCATGATAATAAAGAGTTGAACTGTCAACACCTTGTTACATAATTATTCCAAACAAGAAATTGTTTATTTCGAATTTTTTATAGTTATTTCAATTAGAAGGATGTGTACGCCTTACATTTTTTTATGTAATCAAAATTTTCATGTTGTATTTGTTATATCCCCACCCTACCCTACCCTACCCTACGCTACCCTACCCTATAAGAAACTTTTTATTTTTGAGATTTTAGTTTATAAGATATATTATTTGATGAAATTTGAATGTAAAAAAGTTACATAATTATTCCAAACAAGAAATTGTTTATTTCGAATTTTTTATAGTTATTTCAATTAGAAGGATGTGTACGCCTTACATTTTTTTATGTAATCAAAATTTTCATGTTGTATTTGTTATATCCCCACCCCACCCTACCCTACCCTACCCTATAAGAAACTTTTTATTTTTGAGATTTTAGTTTATAAGATATATTATTAGTTAATTGTAAGTAAAATATTATCAAAATATGTAAAGAGAGCAATTAATAATTATACTCACACCACGTTCCAATTTCATTGAAGGTCCTTAATCATTTTTAGTAGTAGTAATTATGTCCCAATTCTTTTCTATTGCATTCTTAGCTTCAAGTTTCTAGCAATTAGCAGACGTAGTCTTTAATGATAGTTTCGTCAAAAAAGTTCGTTGAGCTGTAAATAACTTATTTGTCCATAATTTTTTTATAAAAAAATGAATTCAAAAGTGCGACAAAATATTTTAAATCTCGTAACTATAACATTTTGACAAAAATCATCATCAATGGTTGAAGATAAGAATTGGATGAATATTTAAAAATCTATGACAAAGTCAACAATAAATTTAACTTAGTCATTTTATGAAATTCACAACTTTTAAATACCACATTTTATCTACTTTATCAAAATCTACTAAATTTTTTATTTTTAACTATACACCAAACCTGGCTAGATAACTCGGGCAGAAGTTTATAAGCCCAATACCCAACATCGTAAGCCCTAACCACTATACTGTCCAGTAAGTAATCCAAAAGAGCAAAATACTGGGCCTCCATAGTGAGGTTTCCCAAGCCCAAACATTAGGGTGAACTATATAACCCAATTACTAAATCTATGATCCGTTTAAGTACGTAGGTGATTATAAATTTATTAAGGGGTTGCGTATCAAAGTTTTTTAAAAGCTTCAACATATTTTGATAAAAGTTGATAAAGTTTGTGGTTAAAAAATTGCGGGACAAGTGAAGTGTTAAAATTGACATTTGATCAGTAAAAAAAACAATAAAATTTTAGCAAAGTTTTTCAAACCAGCACTAAAAAGAATTTGACTAAATTTGTTTATTTACATTACGATTGATTATGTTAATGTTCAGATAATTGTAAGGGAAATGTGAAGCCAAAAATTATTAGATACCTTTTTGTCACTTGAAAAAAAGGAAGTGACTAAAATATTTACTTTGAAAGTAGGGAAGAACGTTTTAAGAAATAACATAGAATTATTTAGTTCATTTCACCTTCATTTATTTATTAACATTCTATGCATTAAATATATTATGAAACCTAATTCGGCAATTATATTTCATTAAATATTTAATTTAATAGATTAATTGTAAAATATAATTAATTAATTCATGGAAAAACTTGAGTTTTGTAAATTTA
>CAIGRQ010312250.1:0-13714 GCA_903798375.1 Fraxinus sp. D2006-0159
TATTATTACAAATTGAAAATAAAAGTTACAATACTATTAATGACGATTTTAGTAATTGTATACAAACTCAGAAATAAGCACTTTTATTTGCCAAACATTCAGATGCAGATTTTGAGTTTGCAACCATTTCGAAATAAAAATTTACCAAACACTTATTCGATTCTCCTACAGTTAGATTATTTATACAATTTCTTTCAAAAACACAACAATACCAAACCAAGCATACTTTCTTTGCATTGTTTGAGGCACTTACCCTTTTAGTGAAAGTTTAAATTTTTAGGTTACGTTTGGTGTACCGTATTCATGTATGTGAAAGATATGATGGTGAATTAATATAGATAATCTTTTTTCATCATTTAGTAAAAAATGTTATTCATATTAATAGTGATGTTCTCCTGTCCACGGTGGAAAATCTTATTATGCCCACTCGGAGATAATCCAACGTTGAGTTCTCTTGCGATATCAGCAAGTGGGCAGTCTTATTCTGCCCATCATGAGTAGGAGAACAATTCCATTCATATTAATTATCCTATGGTCTAAAATTATCTCCATCCTCCGCATTGTGTTACACAATTAGGAATGACAACGTGACAGATTCAGGACAAAAACTCCATTCCAAACTTGCTTGTCGGGGATTTCCCCATCCCATCTCCACACATCCCCGCTAATGTAAGGGTAGGGTGGGGAGCCCTTTTTGTATTTAGAAGTGGTGCGGTTGATGACTTTCTTTTGTATCATATAAAAGTTTAAACGAGCATTGATTCAGGGTGATTATAGAAGTGTGGACCTTGATCCCCGTCCCCGCTTCGTCCCAGACTCAAGGCAAGTTTCTTTCTTTATTTTGTAGTACAAAACTTGATTATGAAAATTTTAGTAAATTAGGATAAAAATTGATGAAACATGTGATTAAAAAATTATGTATCCCATGAAATATGTGATTAAAATTAAAATTTTAATTTCTATCGAATTGGAGCTCTGTAGGTAAAAAATAAGTCAACCTTTTATTTTTTTATTTTAATAAAAAAATATTTATTTGTAATTAAAAGTTGGCAACAAAAAGAAAGCCCCAACTGGGCGTGGCCCAATAATAGCAAAATGGACAAATAAGCCTGCTAAAACTAAAAGTCCAAATTTACACCTCATAAAGTCACCGTCCTGTACTCTAATCAAGTGTCAATTCGCTTTTCTGTCGACACGTGTCCCCATTCGGTGACCCACCCACATAATGCAGAAGAACGCACTCACCGCCTATACTATTTCAATTTCAAAACAAATCTCGCCGTCATATTTAACGTCCTCAAGTCTTTGCGCTTTTGCGCCTTCAAAACGCCGTCACGCCTTGATAGACGCTACTTGAAAAAGATAGAAATGGATAAAATATTCTTAGAGGTCACCCAAATTTGAGCGACATTTTCTTTTAAGTCACTCCATTTTTAATACTTTTATCTCACATTTGTTACGATTATAATTTAATCTCAATTTTTTTTTGACGTTTTCTTGTAAGGCTAGCGTGTTTTTCTATGTTGAATTTCTTTTAACATTATTTGCTGTATGGATGGTATCATGGTAACTAGGTGGGACGAGGCTAAGACGACCTTCTGTCGACTACCTTGTTGGGAATTTTCAAGAGGTGGGATGAAAATTAAAATTCATTTTTCATCATTTTTTCACTTACCTATTTATTTAACATTATTTTTTTTATTTTTTAAATTTGATTTAAATTTAAAACAAAAAAATAAAATAATAAATTAGAATTAGAACGAGTTTGGAGCTAGAGCCACGTTCCTCGCCACAAGGGAATTCTTGCCCCTGTTCACGATCAAGCAACATGAAGCGACGAGAATGTGGGACATTTTACCATCCTTTGTTGCTTTAGTTGGACATGATTCACATGAATGCAAGAATTCTTTTATCATGTAAAAAGTCTGTAACTTTTATGAAGGATTGTTCTCTTGGACTAAGCTTAAATAATATACAATTAAAATTTTGGTAGTGAATTTAATTAGAAAAAAGGTTGAATGACTAAAATGAAAATTCAATCAAAGATGGTGATTTCTAATGGAAATTTTCCTTATCGAAATCCAGACTGTGACTCCCTTCGTACTTAAAAACCTCCCTTTCACTTCCGATTCTATTGATTTTACACCCACAAACCACACTCCGTTGTCGGGAGTCTGTGTCGATTTTGATTTTAGGGTTTTCGTAATTTGGAATTTGAATCCATTTGAGGATGGCTGATCATGTAGAGAATTCGGATCCGAAGGAGGAGTCGTTGTTAGACAAGATAGCAGGGAAGATTCACGGCCACGATTCGTCGTCATCTTCGTCGGACTCAGATTCCGAGAAGAAGTCGGCTTCTCCTTCATCTGTTAAGGCCAAGATTTACCGGTTGTTCGGCCGGGAAAAACCTGTCCACAAAGTCTTTGGTGGAGGCAAACGTATGTTCTAATTTGCTAGCCCTGCACACAAAACACATGAATTAACACTTGTGGATCGTTTTGTATATGGTAAATTTTTATAACTTTTTCTAGAGGAGATAAGTTCTAATATTTTCATCGGTGATTTTTTAATTAAAGTTTGTAGAAACCTCTAATGATTTGTGAATGTATATCTATGGATATACTGAGTTTTCTATTTAAGTAAAGTAAAAATTTTTATTGCTCATGTAGAGAGTCAAAAAGGTGATTCACTGACTGCGTATTTTTTGTGTCGTGTTCTTAGGGTTTTAGGGGTTCTAAAATTCATTAGATTAGCGAAATTTTAAACTCGTATCTTTGAATGAAATGCAAACCTCGACTTAGATTCAATTTTGTAATTGGATTAGTGTCTATGGCTCTTAGATTTGGTCTGTGAGTTTGTAGATATTGTGGATGCTGTTTGGCTGATGAAATAAATCTGGAAACTAGCGGGAGAGTAAATATACAGAACAACAAGGGAACGATTTATGTCGTTGATCAAATTTGTCTTTTTGTTTAGAATTTGTGTCCTTATCAGTAATGAATTACGTAATTAGGATAGTAATGATGGTAGAAGGTGAATTGGACGGAAATTACATTGTTCTTGGAACATAATGTGGCATTTTTTTTTTTTTTTTTATTGTGGAGGAACAAGAAAATATCTGCTGCCGTACTTGGTGGGGTAACAGCTGCCTGGGTCCTTTTCGAATTACTTGACTACCATTTGCTTACTCTGGTCTGCCACATATCGATTCTTGCCCTCACAGTCTTGTTTTTGTGGTCCAGTGTGTCAACATTTATAAACAAGTGAGTTTATCCAAGTCTTTGAATCTATAATTAATTGTTTGCTATGCATTGCTGATAATGTATGCATGAATTTCTGTTTGCAGACGTCCTCCACATATACCAGAAGTTCACCTTCCAGAGGATCCATTTCTTCAGGTTGCTTCAGCTCTTAGGATTGAGATCAATCGTGCCCTTGCCATGTTAAGGCAAATTGCATCTGGCAGGGATCTCAAGAAGTTCCTTATGGTATGTTATTGCAGATTAAAATTGTTCCACTTTTGTAAATCGTAATTTTTTTTTATCCTAAGTCATCATAGGATGTGGCAGTAAAAAATGTAGCAATGATGGTAAAAAAATTTCTAAGGCCGTTTGATACCATTGATTTTCCATGTCCTACTTTCTACCTGTTTGATTGCAAAAAATTTACTTGGAAACTTTTTTCTCACTTTCTCTCACACGCGCACATTTTCCTTGTTTTGGTTGAAATTGCTTTCCCACCTTTTAGGTGGGTTTTCATTTTCCAACTTTTTTTTTTTGGACAATTGGGAAAAATTTTAGACCCAATGGTAAATACATTTATCACTTTTATTGACAATTTTAATGCAAAATAAAGCCAAACGAATGGTATTCGGTATGGTAATAATTTTTTTTTCAAGTGAAACAAATTCTAGATCCAATAATAAAAGAAATTATCACTTTAATGGACAATTTTCATGAAAAACAAAGTCAAACGTGAACCAAACTTTCAACATTTTTCAGATGAAAAATTATACCAATCAAACACAATTAATTACAATTTTTAGTAAAATAATTTCTATGCAATTCAATTCTCTAGAATTCATTCTCTTTCAACCCATTTTCCACCTTTGCAATCAAACGGACTCTAATAGCGATTTGTTTTTATTATTAATTCGTCATACGTATGTCATGGATTGGACCATTTACATTAATTTTATCTTAATGGGCTTGTATTATTATTGGGGTGGCCCAAAGCCTTTAACTTGTTTGTTCTATATAGGGTTGTATTGTAAGCTTTGGGGGAACGTGGAATTGATTGATGAATTGAATTGGCTTGCAGCCTCTTCCTCCCCGTCTCCTTCTTGCTGTCCTTCCCCTGTCTTCTCCTTCTCCTTCTATAGTTCTTTCCCTATTTCTCCTCCTCCTCTTGTTTCTGCTTTCCCTACTGGTCCATAACTTCTCTTTTATATCTGGCTTATTACTTGAAATCCCANGTATTGTAAGCTTTGGGGGAACGTGGAATTGATTGATGAATTGAATTGGCTTGCAGCCTCTTCCTCCCCGTCTCCTTCTTGCTGTCCTTCCCCTGTCTTCTCCTTCTCCTTCTATAGTTCTTTCCCTATTTCTCCTCCTCCTCTTGTTTCTGCTTTCCCTACTGGTCCATAACTTCTCTTTTATATCTGGCTTATTACTTGAAATCCCATGCATTGTATTAGAATGTATCAATCAATGAAATGCAATTTACATTTTGTTGTTACTGTGTAATTCTAGTCAATTAATGAAGTTTCAGCTTGGGTTATTAATTATATCCAACTGTGGTGATTTTGAGTGGAATTTAGCTTGTTTTGGTTGAAGTTCACCTCCAACCATTACAAATGGGATTAGAGCGGACGTACACTACTGGGCAATTGCTAATCATGGATGCTAGAGCCAAAATTGTGGATGAGCATTGGAAGAAGCTGGATTTGGAGATAGTGGATTTGAGTACATCCTTTAAAGTTGTTACAAACAGGTTGGAGAACAAATTGGAGTCGACAAATCAAAATCTCCAGGTATTTAGTCATAGGCAAAAGAAAATTGAGGATGTTTTATTGGATATGAATCAGAAACATGAAAATTTAGTGGTCATTATGGCCCAGATGTCTTTTGATCTTAAAATTGAGATATGCCAGAATGAGAATAGTGTTGATACTACATGTGGGCTTAAGGGAAAATTAGGCTGCCAAATATGGATTTTACACTTTTTGGGGGAGAAGGACGTAGTGAATGGCTTAGGAAGGCTAGGAAGTATTTCCAGATTCATCAAACTCCTGATGAACTTAGGTTGGGAATTGCTGAGAAGTATTTGGAATGAAGGGCTTATGTATGGTTTTATGGATTCAATGCTAGCCATCCTAATGTAGATTGGGGAATGTTCTCTATAGAGTTGTGTAAGAGATTTGATGAGAATATTGAAATTATTGAGGCTAAATCAGCCTCTAAGATGGAACAACAAGAGTTAGGTACAAGCAAGGACGTTAATGGAGAAGCAATAAATGGTTATTTTATGCAGTCACTAGATTCGGCTAAATTTTTAACTTCAGACTAAACTACGGAACATCCAATTTCTAACGAGTTGGCTCCTCTGCCCATAGATTATGAATCCTCGAAACAAAATTCTGTTGTAGGAAATAGATGTGCTTGTGATGGCTTTATAGAATCAGGACCCATGGATGCAATTGGAATGGGAGGTCAGGAATGTTTAAATGAAACTTCTGCTACTGTTAAGAACATATATATAGGTAGTAATGTTAGCAAGTTAAAGTCTGTTAGCATAGATTCGGGTGTGGAACTGATTCATGATGGTGACAGCATTGAACAATAATTAACCCATCTCAATTTCAAAAGAGCAAGGAGCTCCATCTTCAGATTCTGAAGCTATAACCAAAACTTCTGGTGCTTCAAGTAGTGCAAATGAGAGTCTCGAAGGGAACTAGGGATCAGTCTTTTCCTTGCAATCCGATCCAACACCCACAGTTGAAACAGATTCTCAAGTAGCAGAAAAATCAGAAGCATGAGGCTAAATTAGAAGGCCATCCTTACAAGTTATATGATTTTGAGCCTCCATCTTTCTAAACATTGGTCATGTAGAATTTGTAGCAAAGTATTGGGGCATGAACATTATGAACAAGATGATTAAGAGAAAACAAGAAGATGAGATGAATGGATCATATGCCACCTTACACTATCTCCTTAATCCAAGGGTGGTGAAAAGAATGAGGCGGCTAATTTCATGCAAAGAAGACATCCAAACCTTGAACCTTGAGGACAAGGTTAATTTAAGGGGAATGGATGTCATGGATTGGACCATTTACATTAATTTTATCTTAATGGGCTTGTATTATTATTGGGGTGGCCCAAAGCCTTTAACTTGTTTGTTCTGTACAGGATCGTATTGTAAGCTTTGGAGGAACGTGGAATTGATTGATGAATTGAATTGGCTTGTAGCCTCTTCCTCCTCGTCTCCTTCTTGTTATCCTTCCCTTGTCTTCTCCTTCTTCTTCTATAGTTCTTTCCCTATTTCTTCTTCTCCTCCTCGTTTCTGCTTTCCCTACTGGTCCATAACTTCTCTTTTATATCTGTCTTATTACTGGAAATCTCATGCATTGTATTAGAATGTATCAATCAATGAAATGCAATTTACATTTTGTTGTTACTGTGTAATTCCAGTCAATTAACGAAGTTTCAGCTTGGATTATTAATTATATTCAACTATGTGGTGATTTTGAGTAGAATTTAGCTTGTTTTGGTTGAAGTTCACCTCCAACCATTACAAATGTTATAACCTCCTGGGTAGAACTCACCCTCAAAAGCTAACTATCAAGGGGAGGGTTCCCAAGAGGTTATAAATCACACACCCAAATCCTATACTTTCGATGTGGGACAAGTCCCATAACTTACAATGGAAACCATGACAAACCACCACGCTCCGCAATCCAGACGCCCACGTTGGAATGGCTTTGTACTAGCACATGGCTAGTCTCGGACGAACACTGTTATACCGGTGTCACCATCCGCGCCACTCGATTGCAACCGGGAGACGTGGTGCCTGCTCAGATACCATTGTTACAACCTCTTGGGTAGAACTCACCCTCAAAAGCTAGCTATCAAGGGGAGGGTGCCCAAGAGGTTATAAATCACACCCAAATCTCATACTTTCGATGTGGGACAAGCCCCATAACTTAGAATGGAAACCATGACAAACCATCACGCTCCGCGATCCCGGCGTCCACGTCAGACTGGCTTAGCACTAGTCCATGACTAGTCTCGGACGAACACTGCTATGCCGGCGTCACCATCCACGCTGCCCGGTTTCCAAAGCAATAGATTAACTTAAAGTATCAATCCAAATGAAGTACAAAATTAATCTGCAAAGACAAAGTTCTATTGTTGTGTCGGCATGATGCTGCCGTCGCTGGTGTGAAGTGGTGCCAGAGTGGAGCAATTTTACAATTGGTGTCACCGTGTGCTATTAGCTGTGTTTTTTCTTTTTCTTTTTACAAGTTATCTGTTTGTGTTTTGGTCCGTCTTTACTAAAAAGAAATTATTTTATTTGGAGTATATTAACAAGTAATTAAACAATTAATTTCAATGGCTGATTAGAATATATTAAAGATATGAATAGATTATCAAAGCAAGTCAGACCAATGGAATTTTTGGGTTTTTAAATAAGAGGGACCCAAGGCATTTAAGACTTCATTAATGAGGCAACCGCCTTGAGGCTGACGATTCTATCAATTTAGGTGTTTGCCTCAATCATCCCTAAAAAAAAGTCGCGCCTCATTGCCATTTTTTTTATGTGCCTCACATTGTAGCTCACCTCAGGAACATGTTTTAAAACCGAGCTTCTAAGTTCTAACTTAGTTATATCTTAATTCCTTTCCCTTTTTTTTTTTCAATTTTTTCTCCCAACTACTTTCTTTGATTATGGTATATATATATATATATTGTGTTGATAGCATTGTGTTACAATATTGATCTGATCAAATTTAGAAAATAGAAGTTTGTTTTGTTGAAGTTCTGTTTCATATTCTAATAGAGATTTCAAATGTAACTTGTAGCTTCATCCAATTCCAATTCAATGTTTTGACTTGCTCTTGCCCAATCTAAGTACTAAATAATGTTGTACTTAATATTTGTTACTCTTGAGTTCCTTGTAATTCATGACAATTTTTGATAGGTAAGTTTTAATTGTTTCTCGTTTCTCAATTTTATAAACCATTATAATAAAGCCATTATAATAAAGCCAAATTGTTCTGCTTCTTTCAGTTCTTTTCTTGTCGTGGATGGATAAGCATTTTGCCACCTCTATTTCTACTTTGCTTCTATGACTAGTTGATATGATATATCGATAATGAAGAAATTCAATTTTGTTTATTAGGTTGTGGCTGGCTTGTGGGTTCTATCAATTATGGGCAGCTGGTGCAACTTCTTGACGTTGTTCTATATATGTAAGGAATTTCTTGTCTTTGAACTCGTAGTCTAGTAATTTTTTTATTTTTTATTTTTTTTTCTCTCGCAGTAACGCTTAATGCTGACACAATGAATTTGATATCTATGGACAGTGTTTGTTCTGCTGCATACACTACCTGTTCTGTATGAGAAGTACGATGACAAAATTGATGCATTTGCTGAGAAAGCAACGATTGAGATTAAGAAGCAGTATGCAATTTTAGATGCAAAAGTTCTTAGCAAAATTCCCCGAGGACCATTGAAAGACAAAAAGAGGGCTTAAAGCTGTGGGTGTGACAAAATTTGGTTTTAGTTTTCAAATATTTAGCAGCACCCTCTCTTGATCTTGTGTTCTCCTGTACTCAGTTTCCGTTATGAAATGTGCTGGATTCAATCCTTAGCTTTTATACAGTGATGTAATATGCTTTAATAGAAGGAGCTTTTGAGGACATCGTGTTGTGTGTTGTGTGTCGATTATGCAGTAAATTTTTGGTTTTGTTGATGCAACGTGTTGATTAACCCTTATCATGATTAGTGAATCACGCATTGAATATCTTGAATGTGACATCCTTTTTTCCAATGAGATACAGAGTTGTCCCAGTTTTTAACCATATGTGAAGTGTTTGTATGCAGTATCGGAGAGATTAGATAGTTATGAAAACAAGTTCAGTTTGTTAAGCGTGTCATATATGTTTTGATTGCACATTTGGTGTGAGAATTGACTATATCAGTACGAGGCTAGTACATTTCTCTCAATTGTTACTTTGAGCTCACTTTGGGCTTGGACTGAGGCCTGGAAGCACAATTACTTTGTGAAGATAAGGGCGAAGTACATGGAAAAAGTTTACCATTAACTCGTCCTTTATGGCTTCAACAGATGGTCTTGCATCTGCAACATGTAAATATGAAATTGAAGTGAAATTCCTTTTGTGGGAGAAGGGATGCTGCTTAACAAAGCTGCGACCAAGTACATATTTGCAAAGTCGTACAATCATGTACGAAGATTGATGCTTGTCTAGTGTCGGAATGTTAAGGAAACTGACGACCTTACGTTAGAGAAGCTGGCAACTGAAGCTCCTGTGCACGGTGGCGTATGATTATCCCAAAATACAGAAGAAAGTATACTGTTAAAATTATTGAGATGTTGCAAGTGAGCAAAGAAGCTTTTCTTGTAACCAAAACAAGAGCTGCATTGAAGACTTGTACATTACGATTGCGGGATTTGTACTGCAACACGAATTCCATTCTATGGTTCGTATTCACCGAGTATTCTCTCTTTGCCTCTCTATGTTCTCCTTCACACACGTAATCCGTACTCAAAATGTTACGATTCATAACTTCGGTGATAAATAATTGAAGGAAAGGCGAATAAATTGATGCCGATTCTGCCAAGTTTACCTTCGAATATCAATTTTTCGAAGCAATTAAAATCTGAATTTTAATTTTTAGCAAACAGGGGCATAGTTTCATAACAAATTAGTGTATGGTTGAAGTGACTTTTTGTACCAAATTGGTTAATGATTGGAGATGCTTTTATGAACTTCAAGACATTTCTTTAAAACAATTTAGCGCTCTTATTGTTGAAAGTCTTTGAGCTATTGCTTCTTATGATAGAATGACTGTCCTTTCAATGGGACTTGCACGGTTGTCGCAAAGAAATCGATGAATTGAACTTCAAATTGTAAAATTCAACTCATGTAGAAATAATATTATAGACGGAATTCAAATGAAAGGACATTTTGTAAAGAATAATTTTGATTTTTGGATGATTGAGGTATGGAACTAAGAGACAATATACATAGCTGATAGGTTTTTATGTAATTGGCTATTGTGTGAACAAAAAGGATTAGATTTGATATGTTGTAAAAGGTCAAGGGGTATTGTGCAATTTGTCAAAACTATGATTTTTAGGTCTAGGGTTCGAGAATGAGAAAAAGAAAACAAATGGCACGGATTTTCGCTAGACCGTCACCAATGTTTGGCTCGAGCTTTAAAAACAAAAACATCGTCGCTAGATTATCGTCTCGCCTTTGCTCGAGCGTCATCCTGTTGCTTGTCGCTGAGCTCTCGCTCGAGCGACAGTGTTGTTCGAAAAAATTTTAATTCATTTTTTAAAGGCTTTGTGCCCGGCTCATTCATTTCTTAACCTACCTATATACATCCTAAAGCCACAGAACATATTTTACAAGGTTGAACATTAAGATAAACTTATGCTGTGAGATCTTCTTCATGTATTTGGTTTCAACCTTCGTCCTATAATTGATTTTTGGTGAGAAAAATATCATATACATAATCGAAATACCAAATTACTCATTCCTCCATATCTGTCAGAGTTGTTGAAGATCAAGTGAAGGTGATTGGAGTTCCAGTTAATGAAGAACGCGGTGTTCTTCGTACATCCACATGAGATAGATGATTTCACAAATTTAGGAGTTGCTGCATGGGAGTTTAATCTAGGAGAGCTTTGGAAATTGCAGTTGGGAATTGATACATGAGCACATAATCCAAGAGAGTTGTATGAATTGTAGTAAGGAAATCAGATAGTACGTGTCGTCGTCTAGTCTGGTAGACTGTAAGTTAAAGAATCGTTTATAGTGGATCATTCTCCGTGATCATTCTTGTGTTTACTTTATTTGCGATATTTAAACATAAGAAAAATTGATTTGCATGGTTAACTATCTAGAATAATAATTAAATTAGTGACTTGTTGCTATTTAATTCTTAAGCTATTTTTATTCCGCATTAATACCTATTCATTCCCCTCTAGGTATTGTTGGGGTCGAACTATGCAACTTTCAATAGCCATAGTTGTGGCCTTTCTCCGAAGGTGCAAAGTTGGAGAGGGCAATGTTAGGGCGACCATTACTACTCTCTCTTTGTCAAGGACTTCAGGAGGCGTGATGATGATTACAAAATCCTCATTTACTGTTCCATTTTGTTATTTTTTGTTAGGGATATGAATGAATATGAAGAATTTTTTGTTGGGATGCAATTGTTATGATTAGTCCTTCACAATCAATTATACTTCTTTATCTCAAATGTTTCCATTTAGAAATAATGTTTATTTGTTTTTTCATACTTTATGTTATCATGCACATTGAATATCACAATGCAACGAACCTAAATTTTTTGTTCCAAATATGTGCGTTCATGTTAAGGCTTCCTAGATTCATTGTCCCCATTTAGTTTTATTTTCACTTACAAACGAATTTATATCGTTCACATTTTGTTTTGAAATTATTTGTGGTCGTTCATACTGAATATCACAATGCAATGAACCAAATCGTTTGTATCCAAACATGTGCATTTGCGTCCAAAAGACGACCACTTAGTTGTCTTTTTAGTTTTGAAACAAGGGACTAAATAGCTACATTTCCGACATGCTTGATGCTATGTGAATAACAATGTCTTTGGTCCCCTCATTTGAGTTAGGAACAGTCACTGTTCACGACAAGAAGAAGATATTGAAGTTAAAACTCTTTTTTGTAAAGTTTCCTCTAACATTAGGTTAACGTGCTATTCATAAGGGCCTTGTATCTTGGATGACAAAACACCTTATAGGCCACAATCTCGACTTGGCTAATAGGCCTCCACTCTTGAAGATAATAAATAAAGTCTCATTGTCATTTATTTTATGTGTTAGATATTTGATGGAGACAATGAATTTAGTCTTCACGTGAGGCGTATTAAATGTCTAATAACTTAAGTTTTTAAATGTGGTGTTGCTTATTAATTACCGTATTCCTAAATTTTAGCTTTATAACGAATTATGAACAATATCGTCCATTTTATACTTTGAATAGAATCGTTGTGTAAAGGTGCAAGAACGGTATATAATGCACTTTAGTTATAATTCTTTCATGATAGAAAATGGAATCTTAGTTTTTATGCTTTGTTTTAAGTATTAGTTTGACTCATGAAAATATACGAGAAATTTCAAAATAAGTTTTAACACCTGTCCGAATATTCTTTCATTACAAAAGGAAACAAACTTAAAATTATTAACCAAAACACAAACAACAAAAATTATTAGCTTAGAAGCCAAAAAAAACAAAAAAAAACACATGATTTGAGGAGGGATTTGTTTGGTTGCGTAAACAGTGTACTCTTGAGAAAATCTAATAAATTCAAGAAAGGAAATTCGCTAATCTTTGCAACTAAATATTAAAGCACCAACATGACAATATAGAAAAGGAAAAGTAAATAGATGTTGATAGTGATTTGTAGAATATAGTAATTTTTTAAAATTTTAAAATTGTATTAGGCATGTATTTAGAGTGGGATGAATATATAAAATTTGTATGATCCTATAATGTTTAAATAAATGAATTTAATAATGACAATATTGAAGTTTCACGTGGATGAAAATAATAATTTTTTAAAATTTTAATATTTTAATAGGGATGGATATGTAATTGAATGAATATATAAAAAAATGTGGATATAAATAGCGGTACCCTAGTAATATGAGTAGTCTAAACAATAAACTTGTGAAGTAAGGAATCTCTTGTTCCTAAGAGTAACTTGATCTCAATGTAATAGGTCCAATTCAAATTTTTTGACACACTAGTGAGTGCACATGCCTTAGTATCTGTGTTTGTATTGACTGATTTTTGGTTATTTTTGGAGATATCACTAATTAATCTTATTTAGCAAAACTTTTTCAATAGAAAACTTGAAAATTACAACAAAAAATAAGCTAAAAGTTCAAATCAATAAAACTTGGTACGTAGCATAATCCTCATCTGGACATTATGAAAGTTCAAACCAATAAAACTCGATTGCTTACTCAATTTCAAAGTCAATCAATGCGCATCTTATATATTACTATATTAATTGCATGATAGTCGACATTCTAAGTTGAACCGCAACTCATAGCCAACATTTATCTCATGGCTTTGGGGCAACGTCCCAACTGTGATCGACTTGATCGATCAGGTCGCAGAGGTCAAGAGGGCAGCGGCCCCTCGTGGGGTTCGGGGGCAACGCCCCAAGTGGTAATCGACCTGACCGGTCGAGTAGCAGGGTCGAGGGACAGCGCCCCTCGTGGCAAAAAATAAGTAAATGAAATTCAATATTTGACAAAATTACTAAGAAATAATTCAGTAATAATTTCGAAAATCGTCACATGTGGTACAAAGTGTTTCTCTTTTTATATTGTGGTGATGAAATATAGAACATACAGTGTAATAAATTTATCAATTATAACCTAATCTAATTAAAAAAAAAAAAAGAGAAACCCT
>CAIGRQ010312382.1:0-11820 GCA_903798375.1 Fraxinus sp. D2006-0159
ATTTTGGAATAGTGATTGATGTGAGAATGTGTGGTGGAAAAGTAATGAAAAGTTTTTGATTTGTGTGTAATATTATTTTATTTGAAGAATGTGTGGTTGAAATGAAGAATGGGAAAGATAAAGAGAAATTAATGGGTGTCAAACAGGGGCTTTATATTCAACCTAAGATCAAAACACATAAAGATCTAATGATCAAACATCAAACCGCCCACTTCTGTATAATACGATGAGTTCTCGGCGATCCACTAGAGATAGACAATTCCAGAAGGTCGAAAACTAATGTAGAAGAACGTAGTCCAAGAGAGCATTGGTAATTACTGGAAGTAGTTCAGAGAGTACTATGAGTTAGTCGAGTTTGGACTGTACTATAAGTCAATTTGTCTATAGTGGATTATACTGGCTTCAGCCTGAAGTTTTTGATCCTTTGCGAAGGTTTTTCTCCGTGATCATATTGGTTCTATTTACTGCTTTCCATTTACAAACTGTGATATTCAAACTTATGATAAATTGAGTTAGTTGACCTAATCATTTAGAAACAACTAATAAGTAACTTGTTATTAATTGTGTTAATCTGCACGTTGGATCTAAATATTCGATAGAATTGAAACGGTCAATTGCTATTAGAGCCTTAATTGTGCTCCTTGACCTTATTTGTCTAGATGATTCAATTGCTTTATGTTCCTCATGCTTATTGGAAGCTTAAAATGAAAGCCTTTCTTAAGTCTATGGATGAGCGGGTTTAGGAGTGTGTTCAGAATGATTAGATTGCCTCTACTACCACTGTTGTAGGTGTAGTTACTCCTACTGATATTTCTACTTCGTCTAAGGCTAATTTGGATTAATGTAAATGGAATAGTAAAGCCTTTTATGCTTTATTTATGCTTGTATCACCTGAAGAGTTTAGACATGTATTAATGTGTGAGACTGCCAGAGTTCGGGACATTCTTGAGACTATACATGAGGGAACCAATGCCATTAAAAACTCTAAAGTATAGATATTGACTACTAGATTTGAGGAAATAAAGATGAAAGATGACGAGTCTTTTGATGATTCCTGTGCTAAACTGAATGATATAGTCAACTTTAGTTTCAATTTAGGATGGAGAATTCCAGAGGCTAAGATAGAAAGAAAGGTCATGAGATCCCTACTTGAGAAATTTAGATCTAAGGTAACTACTATCAAAGAGAGTAAGGACCTATATGTGATTAAGATAAAAGAACTCGTAGGATCTCTCCAAACCTATGAACTTATCCTACCTCATTCTCGAAGGACAAATCCATAGCCTTCAATATAGTTAGGGAAGCTGAGAGTGACATCACTAATGATGAAAAACTTAATGATAAGGATTTTGCCTACCTTGATAGAAAATTCAAGAAATTCCTTAAGAATAAGAAGAGACCGATTGAGAGGTTTAAAGGCAACTCTAGTACCTCTAGGAAAGAGAAATGTAAGAGGAGTAATACTAGGACACATCCATAGCCCTCAATATAATTAGGGAAGCTGAGAGTGACACCACTGATGACAAAAAACTTAATGATGAGTATTTTGTCTACTTTGCGTGAATATTTAAGAAATTCTTTAAGAATAAAAAGAGACTTACTGAGAGGTTTAAAGATGACTCTAGTACATCTAGGAAAAAGAAATGTGAGAAGTAATACTAGAGATTCCTGGAAGAAATCTATGAGTGCTAGGGTATTGGTCATTTTAAATCTGAGTGTCCTAACTATAAGAAAATCGAAGGCAAAACTATGAATGTTACTCTTACGACGACGAGTCTAGCTCGGATAATCAAAGTGAGAAGTCCACTCCTAATGAGACAAGGAATTATATGACATTCACATGTGTGGTTAAGAGTGAGTCACTTGAGGATTTAGAGAAATATAATGCTTCACAGAAAGGTTTATAAGATGAGCATAACATTCATGAGGTATTTGATGATTTGTTTAAGGATCCTCTTAAATTGAAAAAGGTCAATACTATTGCCTTTAAGAAGTTACATAAGCTTGAACTAGAGAGAGATGGACTTATATTTGACATTCAGGAGTCTACTAAAAGCCTTATCTTAATACTAGCAAATAGACTAAGATTAAGACCCTTATGAGTGATCTTGCGAAGTCCATTAGAAATCTTAGTGAGTTAAATATTGTGAATGAGTCTTCGGAGACTAAGGTTAAGACTCTCATTAGTGATCTTGAGAAGTCCTACACTCAACTTCTTGCATTCTGTAGTGGTTCTAAGACACTTGATAACATTTTAGGGATGAACAAACTTGCTAGAAATAGGGGAGGTCTAGGATATAAGCAGACCGATCATAATACCGCCAGTACTTCCAAGAACACTTTTAACCCTACCACCAACCAACATAGGTTTGCAAATCCTGAACCCAAGAACAATGGTATCTTAGGACAAAGGTTTACTAGATATCGTAGGATCAACCATCCCATAAATAATTTCAGCAACCACGTAGACTTGGACCTAGGTTTATCTATCCGTGTCTCAATTTTGGTGAGTTATGAGACACAAGGCCTAGGTGTCACAAACTTTTGAACATGAATAGATGTCAAAATATATCTAGTTGGATTGACTTCCTTATTAATCAGGTTAATCACTTAATCGAGACGTTGACACAGTTGACTAGGATTAATTCTGTTTCTAGGAAAGTTCGAGTAAAAAAGAGTGATCTTAGAAATTATGAATCTGACCGTGGTGCTCTTAAAGGGAAGAGCGATGATGTGCCTCAATGAGTAAGTATTTTGGTGCATGCATTTGCATTATTCATGATTTTTATATCTTCATACACGCACATCCATTATTTATATAGTAGTAGTTTCTTTTTGCATATTTTCTTTATTATAAAAAAAATTAAAAAATGGAGAGGGGATGTTTTTTATTGGACATGTTAATTTGTGCATAAGTACAAGTACAACTTATGATTGGTAAATTAAATTTTCATCAATTTATTTATAACTTGTTTGGAGCACTTGGTATAAGTTATTACATGTATCTTATACACTACACACATTAGACTTTTGTGAGTTGATTTTGACCACGTGTTTGAGATTTGGGATGTTGATCATCTGTGTGGTAAATTGACTTTAAATATGAAATGACCTTTAAACTAATTGACCTAAACTCTTGTATATTCCCCTAGAAAGGAAAAATATTATTGAGCTTGAAAAGAAAAAAAATATATGATATAAAAAGTGTGAGTTATATCTTATACTTTTGTTGTAACCTTTATGACTTGAGCAATTAAGTCTGTTAGTGTATCTTAAAACATGTTGCCATATTGTTATCTGATTTGTGAGTTATCGATCTAAAGTTCGTTACATAGGTCATATAGAAATTTAATATAGAGAAGTTTACACATAAAAATGGAAATAAAAGTATATATGTGTTCACAAGTAGGGGGGAGAAAAAAAACATATATACAAAATCAAATATGAGCTTTTAATTTAAAAGATCCTAGTAGCACTAGGTTTGACTTTCATGATTTGAAGAATGTATTCATTCACCAATGATTCTTTGCATATCCTTTCGCATTAATTTTAAGGTTTGAGACTTGCTTATAGGAGTTTAGTGGCACTTTTCACACATGTCACTTTATACAATTTACTCCATCTAGATTTAAAATAAATAGCGTGGGAACAATTTACTATTTATGAATTATACATGTATAAGTTAAATAACTGTTCGTGAAGATACCTTTAAAAATCCAAGAAAAATAAAAACAGTGCCTCAAAAAATAAAATTTTTATTATTCAATCACATGTTTTGCATGATTGTACATGTTTATATTTTTTTAACTCATTCATCTCTTTTTTATTCATGTTTAGTAGGGAATATTAGTATTTATTTTATGGATTTGAGTATATGAGTTAGGGTTTCAGAGAGTTGAGTTTATGAGTTAGGGGGAGAATTCTAAAAAATTGAAATTTTAATTGATATTTGACTCGGGGGAGTCATAGATAATTGTGTTGGAATTTTATTATTGCTATTGTATTTTGTGTTTTGTCAATATTGATATTAAAATTCTATACTTTATTTCTAAGTTAGTAAATCACACGATATTGCATGCTTAGGAGTTTATCGTGTTGTAATCAAAGTCAAAATAAAAGTTATTGAGTTCTAATTAAAGTCAACAGAGCTGGGATTGAGAGTATAGATCTTGAAGAAGTCCAAGTTGTCTAAGAAGATCACATATGATCATTAGAATGCAATCAAAACTCACATAAGTGTAAAAGTGTTACACAAATCATGTTCAAA
This sequence comes from Fraxinus sp. D2006-0159, assembly GCA_903798375.1. NCBI lineage: Eukaryota > Viridiplantae > Streptophyta > Magnoliopsida > Lamiales > Oleaceae > Fraxinus > Fraxinus sp. D2006-0159. Next base: position 4,268 of record CAIGRQ010312382.1, read on the forward strand.
TTCTCAACCACAAGTTGCTATGCATTTTTCACATATAAAACATTGGAATTTGGATAAGGCTATTTCTGATGAATTGTAGCCTTTGCGTTATCTTTTCAATGCATTTTAAATCACCTTAATCTGTGCTCAGTTGCTGCTTGCTATTAGGCCCCAAACATTACGTATCATATATGCCAAAGCACATATTGTCCCAAATGCGTGTTGAATCATTCTTTCATTATAGATAACACATTATTGAAGATCAAACAACACATTCAAAGTTATCTTGATTCAACCATTTCTTTGTTAATTAATAAATTTATCCAACACATAGATTGTTGATCGAGTCATAACATTTGTATTCAACCCAAAATCAAAACACGGAAAGATCTAACGATCAAGCATCAAACCACCCACTTCTGTATAATCTGTCAGGGTTCTGATGATCGAGGAAGAAAAGTGGAGTTCTAATAAGACAAAAACGATTAGTTCTTGGTGATCCACATGAGATAGATAATTTTATAAGGTCAAGAGTTAGTGCATAAGCACGTAGTATAGGAGGGTATTGGTAATAACAGGAAGTAAGTCAGAGAGTACTAAAGGTTAGTTGTGTATGGACCGTACTATAAATCAATTTGTCTATAGTGGTTATTACTTGCTTGGGCACGAAATTTTTGATCCTTTGCGAAGTGTTTTCTTCGTGATCGTATTTTCAAACTTAGGATAAATTGACTTGGCTGACCTAATCATCTAGAAACAATTAATAAGGGATTTGTTGTTTTTAAATCTGTAATTCCGCATGTTAGGTCAAAACAGTCGGTAAATTGAAACTGATGTGATCCATGATACGAGGGTAAGTCCGAGCAATGATCCATTGATCGTTGAGGAATGACCTATGACTAGGTCGCGAGCGAAGCGGGTCAAAGCAGCAATGAGACTACTTGCTCAAGTCAGAATGGACGAAACATTGATCACAACAAGTAAATGAACAAGTTTCGTGATAGGCATGTAAGTTGAAACGAAATGGATCAACTTGGTGCAAGCAACAGGCGAGAGAGCTGAGTGGAAAAGCATACGACCACATATCATACATATTCATGCGGCCGCATGTGCCCATACCAAACCAAATTGAGGGCAGTTGAAGTGGCATATGCAACTGCGTATAGTTTCACTATGCGACTACACAGTACAATTTCTAGACAATTTTTTTCCAAATTTTGTTTAGACTTCTATTTTAATTAAAACTCCTTTATGATATCTTTTAGGTGTAATTCCCTTTTTAACTAGGTTTTATGGGTTCCATATAAATAGAACTCATTCCATACATTGTAAAATACACAATTTGAAAGATATTATTGCGAGACATATTGCTTTCTTCTCGATCTTCATTGAGTTAATTTTAAACTTATCAAGAATTAAATCTTTGTGGCATTCTACAATTCAAGTAAGGTTCATAAATTTTGTGATCACGAGATCAAAATATTGTGGGCGATTATCTTATTTCTTTGATTTAATAAATTATTGGGTCGAGCTTTCAAATGTTGATTCTTAGCTTTCTTGGGTTGAATCAATCTTGTGTGAGTTTCGCAACTACCATTGCTACATGAGTTCACATCAATTGGTATCAGAGTAAGGCTCCAAAAATAAATGTTATATCATTTTTTCTCTTTTGTTTGAGTCTTTGTTTTTTATTCTCCATGTTCTTCAAATTTTCGTCTCCAAGCTATAAAATCTCAAAACTTGTTTGTGTACTAATTTAGAATCCAAATTAGTTTTTATTTCTTTTCGTAATATCTAAGTTGAATTTTTGAGCCAAAAAAATCGAAATTCGAAAAAAATTGCCAGTAGCATATGATTTCATTTTTTTTGAGGAAAAAAAACATCAAATTCAAAAGTTCTCAGTTCAAATTCAAGGAACACCTTCTTAAATTTTTCCTTAGTGTTCCATTCAAAATGCTAATTCCTACTTCTCGAGTCATTTTAGAGTCAATTTTTCTTACTCAATTCTTTGTTTAGAACTCTACAAGGATTAAATTTTGATTGAGATCGAATTAATTTTTGAAGTACTTGCAAGAAAGTATTGAGTGGAAAAAGACAGAGTGGTAAGACTAATAGAAGGAAAAAGCCAAATTGAGTGCACAAGTGTACACACGCGAGACAAATATTAAACTAGATTTAGGATATACTATTCTACTTCAAGCGGGAAGAATAGTCAAATCATCATGATGGAGAAGGTGATACGACGATTTGAAAGGTTGTTTGGTGATACGGGAGATTGAATGGATAGGTAAGAGGTGTGGATGGAGAGGCAAGACACATTACTTGCTAATTTGTATAGGGAACAATCTAGAGAAGTTCCTAACATGAGGAGGCAAGGTAGGTGGGATCATAGAGCGGATTTTACTGTTGAATGTGAAGCGGATAGTAACATTAATGAGGATGCATTGGTGGATGTCGAATTAGGAAAAATGAGGGATAGAGGAGTTAGGCATGAAATGAGCGGTAGAGATCTTGTTGGAGATGATGTTGATAGAAGTATGGGTAATATCAAAATGAAAACTCCTTCATTCAAAGGAAGGAGTGACCCAGAGGCATACTTGGAGTGGGAAAATAAAATATAATTGATATTTGATTGCCACAACTAATCGGAGGAAAAGAATGTAAGATTGCGGTACTTGAATTTATCGATTATACTATCATTTGGTGGGATCAAGTAGTGACATCTAGGAGAAGGAACCGTAATATGCCTATTAATACATGGGAAGAATTGAAGGCTATATGAGGAAGAAGTTCGTGCCTAATCATTATTATAGGGAGCTTCATCAAAAATTGCAAAGCCTCTACCAAGGTGTTCGGAGTGTAGAGGATTATCATAAGGAGATGGAGATTGTTATGATTGGAGTGAATATTGAGGAGGATAGGGAGGCCACCATAGGCCTGATTTTTGAATGGTTTGAATAGGAAGATAGCTAATGTGGTAGAGTTGCAACATTATGTGGAGTTGGAAGACATGCTACATATAGCTATGAAGGTGGAAAATCAATTGAAGATGAATGGGATAGCTAGAGATTTATCGGGTTCTTCGGGGTCTAACTCTTCTTGGAAACCGAAGTGAGATAACAATAAAGATGATTGAGTTGTGTTAAAGGGTAAAATTGAGTTATCAAAGGAAAGAGATGAAGTTGCTGGCACAACTACACCCAAGGCGGATTCACAACCCCCCATGGGAATCAGGATATCAAGTGTTTTAGGTGCTCGGGATCGGGACACATTGTTTCTCAATGTCCAAACAAAAAGGTGATGATCTTAAGCAAAAATGAAGAAGTGTTGAGTGATGGTGAATATAATGACATGCCGGAATTGGAAGCAATGTACTTCCTATCATACCGTCATGACCTTCCCAACAAAATGTGCCCGGCTTGTACTTTTACACATATACATATAATATTTCTATGAGAGTAATAAGTCATTTTTCATATGCAATCAATTACTAATTAATGATATTCTAATATGTTGTAAAAAATTAATTGAGCATGATAGATGTTTGGGGTGCATTGTTGGTGATTTGAGGTGTAAGAATCTATATGTCAATCTTGAAGTCCTTCAATATTTTGGTTCGAATTTATGGAATATGTTGGGACTCAATTTAGTATCTTCTACTACTACGCGTTTTGAATATGTTGGGAACCAATTTAGTATCCCCTACTACTTGTATTACACGATTTGATATGGTTCATGGTTTAAATTTGTTAACTTTGTTTGGTTTGATTCCTTTAACTATTATTGTAAGTGGTAGTTTAGATGGAAAGTAGGGGATTGAATTATATGCATCTCAAAGTAGCAAAAGGAAAATGCGTAAAGCATTCGAACCAAACGATTGAGTTTAGGTGCTTAAGCAAAAATGGTTTGTTTGAACGTAAAAAGGTCAAGATTACATCCTAGAGGAGATAGACCATTTCACGTCGTTCAAAAGATTGAAACCAATGGCTACATTTTGGATTTTCAAGGTAAGTTTATGATTATTTGCAAATTTTTTTTTTGTTTCTTATCTTTCTCTCTTTGATGCAAGTACAGATTCGAGGTCGAATCTTTTGAAAGAGTGAGGGGATGATGTGATCCATGATACAAGGGTAAGTCTGGACAATGATCTATTGATCGTTGAAGAAGGGTCTATGACTAGTTCGTGAGCGAAGTGGGTCAAAGAAGCAATAAAAATGCTTGCTCAAGCCACGATGGACAAAACATTGATCACGACAAGTAAAGGAATAACTTTCATGATGGGTATGGGAGATGAAACAAAGTGGATCAACTTGATGTAAGCAATAGGCGAGGGAGCTAACTGGCAAAGCTATGCAACCGCATAGCATATCTATGCATGCGGCCACATGCACCAATACCGAACCAAATTGAGGGTAGTTGAAGTGGCATATGCGACCACATGTAGTTTCACTATGCAGCCACATAGTACAATTTTTGGATAGATATTTTTTTTTTTCCTAATTTTGTTTAGACTTCTATTTTAGTTAAAACTCTTTTATGATATCTTTTATGTGTAATTCCATTTTTAATTAGGTTTTATAGGTTCTATATAAATAGAATTCATTCCATACATTGTAAAATACACAATTTGAGAGATATTATTGTGAGACATTGCTTTCTTCTCGTTCTTCATTTGGACTTATCAAGATTTAAATTCTTGTAGCGTTCTACAATTCAAGTAATGTTCATATGTTTTGTGATCATGGAATCAAGATATTGTGGGCGATTGTCTTGGTTCTTTGATTCAATAATTTATTGGCTTTCAAACGTTAATTCTTGTCTTTCCTAGGTTGAATCGATCTTGTGTGGTTTTCGTAACTACTATTGATATGTGGGTTCACATAAAAAGCTGTTAGAGAAACAAATTCTTTTGGAGATGATTGCATATTTGAACTGATGTTGGATTTCTACTAGAATTTCTTGACACTATTTGTCATTGACACTCTCAATATTTCAAGGTTGTTGTGCTTGAACGAAGTCCAGCTCTGGAGTTGACTTATTGGGGTCCTTGAGGATGCTTTCTCTGTTGTAGAGCTTCAAGATGAAGACAATAAGTAAATAAAGATGGAAGAGAGAGTTTTGATTATTGATCAGTCTCCTAGGTTCAACAGAGCGAAGCTACTAAATGTTGTACACCAATTATTACACTCAGCCATGTGGCAATACACCATTCGACAGTTTTTTCAACCAATCATTACTGACAACAATGATAAAATCAAGCATGGTGTAGAAAAATGGTGTACGAGTGGCATTATCCATGCCTTATCTATCACCTTATCGTGATTTTTTCGAATTGAATTTTGGTACTTCAGAGAAAAAAAAAAAGCATGCTTATGATGTTGTTCACGAGATCTTGAACCTCGTTGATGAGAACATAACTCCTTCGCCGTCTCGGTGGTGATCGGGTTCTGTTAACGGTGGCAATGGCGATGGATTTGGTTTGTTGTGAATGGATGGGGAGGTTATGGAGTGGGATGGCGTGTGGCGGTGTTTAGGAAAGAAGATGAATAGCTTTTCTAATTCTTTTTATTAATTTATGGATAAATGATGAAGTGATGATTTTATCCTTTTTTATTTAGCCAAAATATGTCTAACTTTTAATTTTTGGGTTGACTAATGAATTAATGGACGGGTTCTGTCCATTGTCCTCTGACTGTAGTCGAAGTGAAAGGTTTGAGACTATAACTACAATAAATTGAAAGGTTTGGGACTTCCATTCAATTTTCCCTTAATAATATTGTTTGGGGAAATTGCAATAATATTTAGACTAATTGTTCAATTATTACGTTAATCTTGGACTTTTAGAAAAAAAGTAGTCTTTTAGGCTTTAGCACTTATTTGATAAAGATTTTTTGAAATGTGAATTTTAAAAAAAAAATGTAGTCATGAGAAATCGTGAATTTTTATTTTTTATTTTTTTTTAGAATGTGTTGTTGAAAATAAATGGGGGAGAGAAATGATTCTTAAATGATCAAAATCAAATAAAGAATGAAATTTTAGTTATAGCTACGGAACTTGTCATGAACGACACAAGACGTGTTATTCAATGTTAAATATTATGTGATACCAATTATTAGTCACTTCAAATTTCTGCAGACTGACCAAAGTTCAAAAATTAAATAAGATTCATAATTAAAGTTGAGCGTATGAGATTGCATACAATTTAATAGAGGTTCGAAAGATTTTCGTTGTAGAATACTTAAATATGAAATAAATTTATCTAGAAATTTATAAAGTTGGAGTCGAAAAAGTCTATTAATTAAATTCAGTGAAGGGAGAGATCTTTCCATGAGTCAAGATTGCTTCCAATGATTGAAAAATAATTTAAATTATGACTGCAAAATAAGGATTCTATGAAATTTGGACACTGTGAGTAGAATGTTAAGATTACATTTAAGGAATGAAGAATACTGCAACTCCAGAGAATATATCATATTATATTATATGAAGTTATAATCAGACAAAGGAATAATACAAACACAATAAAATTTTGTTATGTGAAGTGAATTTGCTAGTCAACCAACATTAATCTATCTAAGAATGGAGCTTTATACCTCCTTTATTCACAATTATAAAATTAATATGTTATGTGAAGTGAATGTAAGTCAAATTATTTATTCACCATTCTAAGAATTAAAAGATTATTTGTTAAACTGAATAATATAAATTTACTTGTAAATAAGAGTTAAAAAAATTACTTATAAATAAAAATATAAGCTATAACAAAAACAATTACATGTAAGAAAAAAAAAATTATTTATAAGCAAAATATTTAATTATAGTAAATTATCCACTTATAAATGAAACTTTCATGTTTAAGTAAAAATCTTTAATTATATGATAAAAAAAAAATTACATATGAGTAAATTTCACCTATAAATTATAAAAAATAATTATGTGAGCAGAAAAATCACTTATGAGTTAATAATAAATTTAAAACTAAAAAAACTGCTTTTTCAAGTAAAAAATCACTTACAAGAAAAAATTTGAATTACGTGTAAAAAAATTACTTATAAGAAAATATTGTTGTATAACTACAATTATTATTTAAAAGTGAAAAATCACTTATAAGACAAAAATCCACTTTATGCATAAAGTAAAAATACTATTGATAAGATAAGTTTTTACTTGTAAAATATAAAAAGTTACATATAAGTAAAATTTCACTTATGTCTAAAATTACTTATAACTGTTAGATTTATGTATAAGCAAAAGGATTACTTGTAACTTCAAAATTTAATTGTAAGTAAATATTTAACTTTTAAGTTAAAACTANAAATTACTTATAAGAAAATATTGTTGTATAACTACAATTATTATTTAAAAGTGAAAAATCACTTATAAGACAAAAATCCACTTTATGCATAAAGTAAAAATACTATTGATAAGATAAGTTTTTACTTGTAAAATATAAAAAGTTACATATAAGTAAAATTTCACTTATGTCTAAAATTACTTATAACTGTTAGATTTATGTATAAGCAAAAGGATTACTTGTAACTTCAAAATTTAATTGTAAGTAAATATTTAACTTT
>CAIGRQ010312437.1:0-23274 GCA_903798375.1 Fraxinus sp. D2006-0159
CATCGTGAGTTTGAGGGGAGATATTAAGAAATATAGTGTTATTTTGTTTTAATATTTATTAAGGGTAGAATAACATTTTTAGTTTCCTTTATTTTAACCTATATATAGTCTCTTTATATTTAGGTTAAACTATCTTTTTTGTATTCAATTTCATAATGCAAAATTAATGAAACCCCAGCCTCTTCTTTTTCTTTATTTTTTTTGAATTGTTTAACAGATATAACAATATTTGGGAAGAAAATTGTGATCATTTTCTTACTATCTATAATGTATTAAATATTACATCAAGTAAGAATTATTTTTTGGACAATTTTATTTTTACTATAATTCAATTATTTCAATAATACCTTACTTTCTGTTTTCTAATATGTAATAAATACTACAAAATTCTCGTTATGTATGAATTTCGTGTTATTAATTAGCATTCACATTAATCTAAATTCAATGAATCTTGTTTTAATAAATCTTGATATGTAGGAATCTAGAATTATTATATATGAATTTATTTCTATTCATGTATCAAGATATTTAAATTCATGTATTAACAATTGATTCTTATGTTCCAAATGTAATATTAAAATTGTTGCTAATTTGTAATCACAAAAAATTGAATTATAGAAGTTGAGTTTTAAGAGTAAAATTGTCTTCTCTTAAGATGTGTTTGAACAAAATTATTTTGTAAGAATGTATTCTTGATGAAGAATGTGTGGTTGAAAAAGAAGGAAAAAATTATTGATGTGATGAAAAATATTATTTTATTGAAGAATGTATGGTTGAAAATGAGTAGAAGAATGAGAATGAAGATTTTAATGTGACTCAAACATGGATTAAGCTTTTATCATAAATTTAATTTTCTTTAATTTGTTTGAGACTCATCAAATCCTCCCAAAAAATGATATCAAATATTAGTTTATATCTCTTATAAAATATTTGAGAATAATGCATAATACATGTTCGAATCAGAAGAGTTTACGCCAAGGATAATACTATTTGTACATAGCATTGTCCATAAAGTTTGACATAATGACCACTGGCCGACCACGTGACTATTATGTGAACGCTTATGGATCATGCTATGTGCACATAGCATGATCCTTGCACCAAATAGAGTTAAATTATCTAAAGGAAAAGGTATGACTTTTAAAAAAAGTCGCATGCGAAAGTAAAAGGGTACTTCCTCGATTGTATGGACAATGATTATAAATAATAAGGTTGTCTTTTGGATGTTTTGAAAAGATAGTTTGACATTTGTCCTTGATAAGGTTTGAAAAATAACTGAGAGAATATTCTTATTACAATCATGTTTGGTACACTTTGGTGTACACAATTTTTTTTTTAAAAAAAAAGAAAAAAGAAAAAAACCAATTCTCCCCACATTTTTTTGAAAACAAAAGCAATGTGAACAATGATGTCAAAGGGAAGAATGTACAAATGGCTTCTTATTATGTCATGCCAAAAAATGGCCTTAAAATTAGTAGATGGCTGTAGTATCATTTTGTGATACCAAGGTTAATGAACTCAAAACAGATATAGAATATGTTTGATCAGACTTAAAAAGTTCATTTTAGAAAGTAAGTTAAAACTTTGTTTCTCTAAGGATCCGTTTGATTGCAGCAGTGGTACCAAATCTTTCATTTGTGCCACCAACGGTACCAAACCTTTCAAAATATCCCAGTTGAAGTCGAAATTGATGATTTCTATTAGTTTGATCGTCAGCTGATCAAGTAATTGACTTTAACAATAATCTTGACTGATTTTAAAAGGTTAAAATAATAACTATTTAAAATACATTAATCCCTCAATAATGTACATCAAACACCACCTAAATTTGAAAGTTATGGTTTGATAAATTCGATAACTTAAAATAAGTCAAAGAAGCACATCAATCACAAGCAAACGAGATGAGTATTAAATTTCAGATCGATCCAATAATAGTAGTGAAAAAAGACGAAGAGTTCAATCGTTATGGGTCCGGATCCATACCCATTGTTTGGTAAATGGGCATTAGTCCACAATACATGCCACCTATTCTCCAACCTATCAATTTCCTAGTTTTCTTGGTCTTCTTTGGCTGTTTTAGACAAATCAATTAATTAATATTGCTTCAGAATTGGTTTGTGATTTGTAATTAATAGAGGGGTAAAGATGTGTCAATTTTCGTTCGGCTTTAAAGACAAACCGTGATATTTGACATATCGTGGCTCGTAACATTTGATTTTAGAACGTAATATTCTAGCTATTGCCAAATGAAATTATTAAATTTACATCAATCAAGATTCAAGACGACAAAAAAGAGAAGACATTAGTCTCCGGCATTGTACTTATATAAATAGACTAGCCATCGACGCAGCCCCAACAACACCTCGTCTCAGCCACCTTCTCTAGTCCCTTGTGTGATAGTCCCAGCCTTAACGCCAAGTGATTGCTCTCGACTTTTTCTATGGCAACTTGCGAAGTAAGGATATCGACATCAATGAATATAATAAAAGTAGGATTTTTTGCAGTAGTAGCTAGTTAGACAATCTAATTGTCTATTAAATAAATAAAGCATTTGTTCTTAATTTGTTTATTTTGAATTGAATGTTGGTATATTTTACCATAACTGGATAATTTGATTCGATTAATACAGTGAAGTTGTCGAATTTGTGACTCAGTTTTGCAATGACTATTTGATTTTCCTCGTCTACTTCATTTATAACATGTAATTCATCGAAAACAGAGGTCCTAATTTTGCAGTGCTTAAACAATTGGCATTTGTCCGTGACTTGACAACAATTGACTATGCAACAACTTTATTTACAATTCCATCAATGACACTTATATTTGAAGGTTCCAAGACATGATTTTTCTTTTCGTTTGAAAAGTAGGTTGTTAAAGCGTTGATGATAATAACATTTCAAATTTATAATGATTGTCGCATCACACGACAAAATTTGAAAGTGTTATTTGGTTGTAGCTACAAAACAGCTGTACATTGAAGTTGGGCGAGATTTTCCTTTTTGTCATGTGCGGTACAATTATCCATGATAAGAAATACATTTAGTATGCATTTGATTGCGAAGCTGAAATTTGCATGAAAAGAAAATAAATTCTAGACAATTGAACTTATTTGTATAGAAATTATTAATTAAACGTGTATGATTGAATTAGTTTTCAACTTTGAAAATATTATATTTCTCCATTTCTTATTCGTAGATAGATGAGAAAGAGGGGATAGATGAGAGAGAGGAAGAGAGGGTAAATTACTTAAAAAAATAAAAATCGTTATTCCATAAAAAAAATGTTTTCCTTTTTTTTGAGGAAAATATGATCACACGAGCAAAAGTTGAAAAATATTTTTCATGAAAAAAATCGTCAATCAAACACTCAAAAAGTAGGAATTTGAGTTAAAGTCAATCAAACACACTCTTATATCCGAATGGCTATCATCATTGCAAAACTTACCGACGATCTAAAGTGAAAGTTTGTCAAAGCCATCATCATTACAAAAACGTAAAAATTATAATATTCTCTTTATTTTGCTTTCAACCCTCCAACTGCTTTGTTGTAAGAGAGTTATCAGATTGCATGGGATAAAGTAAGCCAATTTAATCTATATTGTAACTTTTCTTCCAGGCCTATTTGTACATGTCCTCTCTTATTGGCGGCAAAAAAGCTTCAAATTTCTCCATATCAATTGAGCCACTCTCTCCAAAACGACGGAAGGAATGATTGCACGTCGTTGCTTCAACTTTTTCGATCATCTATTTGAAAATAAAAATGAGGTAGCTTCGGGATAGAGTTGCCTCACAAAAACATTTTTCTTCTCTTTTTGCAATTCACCACTCATATTGACACTACAAGAAAAATCAGAGGTAAACAAGATGAAAAAAATCCCGAAATCAATTATCAATATTTTTTTTTTAGCTACCTTGAACAAGATCGAAGACACTCGTTAATTGTACTAGCCTCATTTAATATGAAGTTTACGAGTACTTAATATAAAGACAATAATAAGACATTAAGGATCGTCCTAATGTTGCGTCAATCCCATGTTAAATTATATTTACAAAAAATTTCTTCTTTAAACTTTCAATAATGTTATCTAGCGCCAGTTTAGGTGATCACATTTCATAGGGAAAAATATCGACCATGGTGTGAAGCAAGATGTACATATAGCTTAATTCATTGCGATTATCCACTCCCTTCAATTGCCCTTCAATTAAGGTAGAGGGAGTGACTTTCTCTACTGCCAACTAATATACACACACAAATAGTAATACTATCCACCTGTCTTGAAGTTTTACAGATAATCCATGGCCAAAGATTGTACTTTTGTGTGTATAATATTATCGTGGCACATGCATGGATGGTCCTTCAATGAAGGAGGAAAAAGACGAAGCACTTGTTTTTTCTTGCACATGGGGTGTAGATATTATTATTTTTGGTCAAAAGAGGTCCCTTTAACGCCTTTTTCTCTGTCTCACTTTGGGTTTCACAAGAATTTGGATGCCTACAACTGCATGCTCTTCTATCCAACATTAAATCATGCTACAATTACATCAAATTTGATATCATATAAGTTGACAAATTTTTGTACATTGATCTTAACAACATTTTTTTAATCAATGATTAGATTTTCGACACATAAGCAGGATGTCAATTTATTTATTTATTTATTTTTTTTGATGTAGGAACCTGCAGACATTACCTATGAGTGCGAACTGGATAAATCTCGCACCATGTGTAGTAGCCCACAAACCACACATGAGAGATAAACCGCACTAGACAACCCCGAATGTCAAGGCAAAATGTACAAGAAGCATAATTCTTATATTAATTGTTAATAATACGGAGTGTATATATATATATATATATATATAGGAATAATGATGTCTTGCACAAGTGGTGCTAGAACACACATACGCCCCCGTTTGGCCCCATTATTTCTTATTAATTATAATTTATTTTCTTCTCTATTCCTATCAATCACATATCCTTCAATAAAATAATATCACATGTAAACTCAAAAATTTTCCTTCTTTTTCAACTACACATTCTTCAAAAACTTTAATATTCATCTCATTATAACGTGGAATAATGAGGTCAAACGCCCGCTATATATATTAGACTATAATATAAAATTTATACAACTAAATTCTCATGAACTACTGACGAAATAACAAGTGACATCCAACCAATTGCCTACTCAATTTAGTAGAGCCCACAAGCATATAAGCCACCTTATTTCTTTCTCGAGAAAAATTAAGACACGAACCATAGCCAACGTCCCCAAACAACGCTACAATATCGAACAGTATGGCCTCATGACTCATGAGGAGCCAATGTGAAATCACTATGAATACTTCGAACACACAGAGGGAATCACTTTACACTTCATATACCCGTATAATGTGGCTGATATAGTTGATGCCTGATTGGCATGCTTAGTGTATACTATCGAATTGTATTTATTATCAAAGATTTTGATATGCTTCTTTGTCGAAATAGACATACGTACGATCTGCTATACAAATAAGTCAAAATGAATGTTTATGACTTGTTTGGTATGTTAATCAGATTAAAATTAGAGAGAGAATGTTTTTTTTTTTAAATCTTATCTATAATATATTTAACTTCAATCAAATATTTGTATCAAACATTCGATAATGTCATGTTCATGAAAGATTTATGATGATAAAATATTGTAAAATTTTTGTATCACATATCTGAATTTGATTATTATAAGTTTAAACAAAGAATTAGCTTGAAAACAAATGCTGGCTTAATCATGGTTAAGAATAAAAATTATTGGAAAATAATGATAATGAGATATTAAAAGAAGAAAACAGATTCTTTCCTTAAAAAAAATTAATGACACTGGAGAAGAATCTGAACTCAAGAGAATTTATACTTGCTCTACCTGCCTCGTCGAGTCTTAATTTTTAATATTCATTTGGTAACACTAGAATTTTATGTACATGGGGCGGTGCTATTATTTTTAGTTGTAGAAAGAAAATGACGTGACGTGCCACTGGCCCACTGCTGACTGCGCCATCCAACCTTAAACATAGAGATTATTTTGTTATTTTTCTAAGACTTATGTTTTACTTTTATTACATGTTTAATATTTTCGATTGGATAAAATGAAAATGAAATTAACATCTTAACACATCGTTGAATTAAACATATATTAAATGACTGAAAAGTGGGCAAATATGGGAGAGAATTAAAAATAGCAACATTATTAATTACTCAATTAAGGTTGAATAGTACATATTATCTATGTAATAATTTGGTCTGTCCAATGATGATAACTAATGTTGTTAAAATTTATTTTTATTTTTTGGTTTTAGATCAATGTTCGTGCTGCTTACATTCAGATGAGGTGTCAAAAAGACAATAGAGAAGTTATTTTGCTGAAGAAATTCTGACCCAATTATATATCTAGATGATGTGTCAAAAAAAGAGTTGAAAAGTTATTTAGTTGAAGAAATTCTGACTCAGTCTTATCTCACCACATTATGTGTATATAAATCATTATGTTTTTGTTTGAACCCAATTTTTCTATTAAAATGTATTCTTAAACGGTGATTTGACTCTATTACAATCAAACATACTTCAATAAAATAATATTACACGCAAATTTAATTTTTTTTTCTTATTTTTTAACTACACATTCTACATCATAACAATATTACAAAATGCATTTTCTTCAAAAAATAAAATAAAATGGGGACTCAAACAAGCCATATGTAAATCACCATGTACATATAGCACAACTTTTATTACGATAGTGCATGTAAATAAGTTATTTAGATAAATATAAATGAGAAATTAAGTTTTTGAAGAATTTATTGCGTTTGGATGTCCTTGTCAACAAACCACAAATTTAAGATCCAAATCTTGGTGAATTTAGTTAATAAATTTGTTGGATCTACTGTAGTGTTAACTTTGTTTATAAGCAGAAATCCGAAAGCCAACAGGACCCCCAAAAAAGTCGAGAAAAATAAGTAATTATGATCTTTGCATCTTTTTTGCCAGCATCAAACGAAAGACTGAAAAAAGAAAAAGAACCAACTTTTATTTCAAATCCAACAAGTATCCCGATTTCAATTTCAATTCACAACTTTTGTTTTCTATTCCTCTGAAATCACATTCTGCAGAGAGAAGAAACAGAGGTATTGTCACAAAGGAGAAGGTTTCTTGAATTTCCAACATTCTATGATAACGACCCTCAAGGAGATTTCCCCCCCTCAATTTTCCGGGTAAAGAATTCATATTTTTTGATCATTACATTGTTCAACCTAATCCCACATCATTTTTTGAATTTTTAATCCATAATTTAGGAAACATTCATGAGAATCAAGACATTTTGACAGTCTGTAAATGTAAATGTGGACCACATAATTTTAATTAGAAAAAAATGAGCCATCTCCAATAATGAGACAAAGAGGTGACCACAATAGATGACTGGATTTGTATATATTGCCATTGACTCATAAATTTGTTTGTTTAACAGATGATCATCATTGGGTGAACCAAAATTTTGAAGCCATTTTGTTTCTTTGAAGAAACAAAGCCTAAGGAGCTGGTCCATTCAATTTTGATATGAATCTCTACAGATTGATTGTATTATTTTTGATTTTTTGACTGAAAATGGGGACAATGGAATGTGGAAATGAGGTGATGCCAGGGTCTGGGGGCCATGAGGAGAAGATTTTCGTGTCGGTGAGGTTGAGGCCGTTGAATACTAAGGAAATCTTGAGGAATGATGTTTCAGACTGGGAATGTATCAATGATAATACAATTATCTACAAGAATGCTAATCTTTCGGCCTCCGAGCGGTCAATGTATCCAACTGCCTATACATTTGGTAAGTAAATTCTACAATTTTGATACATGGATTAAATTGCTTGCTACTTAGTCTATGTTTTAAATGTTTCCCAATTTCGGGTCTTAATGATGTCAAAACTCACATTTTAGCTTTATACACGAGAGGATTGTACGTTGGCTACACTAATTCAAGTTTTTTAAAGAAATAAAAGAATGATTTCTTAACAATTTTTATGTTTTTCTTTAAACAATTTATTATTTTTGAGTTCTTTTTCTGTTTTATTTCTTCCTTGATCCTCCCTTTTTGAGAAATATGTGCTTACAAGCTATAACTGTTCGAACATTATGCATTGCAATACTGCTGACAATTACCATTGCTCTATTTATAACAATTAAAGTGTAATTTGAGGTTTGCAGGCTTTTCCTTATCATCAATTACGCTGTTTATTTTTTACTAGTGTGTGAATATGGTTTTATTTTAGACAGGGTATTTAGGAGTGATTGCTCCACGAGACAGGTGTATGAACAAGCAGCTAAGGATGTTGCTCTTTCTGTTGTCAGTGGGATGAATTGTGAGTTTAGTTCCCATTTCTCCTCTAAATTCTTTTTCCCTTCTGAGTTTGTGGTGTCTTGTTGAATCTCATCATATTTCAAATTTAATTGTAGCAAGTGTTTTCGCATATGGACAAACGAGCAGTGGAAAGACGTATACGATGACTGGAATTACTGAGTATGCTATAGCAGATATATACAAATATATACAGAAGGTAAGCTAAATGTTACTATTATTAATCTGCAGCATCAAGTCAACTCTATAGTGACACACTTACTAAATCTCGTACTTGAGTTGTTTTCAGCACACAGAAAGAGAATTTGTTTTGAAGTTTTCTGCTATGGAAATCTACAATGAATCTGTCAGAGACCTCCTCAGTGCAGATTGCGTTCCGTTAAGACTTCTAGACGATCCAGAGGTGAATTCTTGTCGATGATATGGTAATTTGGTAGTAGAAATGTTTTCGTCAACTGATTATATCTATTTTAATAGAGAGGAACCACAGTTGAGAAACTTACTGAGGAACTTTTGAGGAACTGGGATCATGTGATTGAGCTCCTTTCTGTTTGCGAAGGTAAGGAACTTGACTAGATTTTGGTAGTGCATGTTTGATATCGAGCATTGGATAGGACAACCATATAGTATGATAAACAAGATTTTAAGTTCGTTTTTATTGTCTAGCACTTATCTAATACTCCCCAACTAACACGCCATTATAGTACTCGGAATCGTAGAGTTTAAAATGTTCCTATCAATTTTGTGCAGCTCAAAGACAGATTGGAGAGACATCCCTTAATGAAACCAGCTCTAGATCCCATCAGATCATTAGACTGGTATTTCTACTTGTTACCTCTGTAATTGTTTCCTCGAGAACTTTGATATAACAAACCATTACTAGCATTTGTATTCCATCTATTGTCTACTGTGTTCTTGCAGACAATTGAAAGCTCTTCTCATGGGGCTTTTGGAAAGGATAACTCGAGCATTCTTTCAGCTACAGTGGTATGGACTGGTCATACTATTAATGTTTCGACAATGGTTAAAAGTTGTGACTTGTCCATGATGATTTTCTGTTCTTGTCTTTTAGTCAAAAAAGATTTTCATTGTTATACAGAATTTTGTTGATTTGGCTGGAAGTGAACGGGCATCTCAATCATTGTCAGAGGGCACAAGGTTAAAAGAAGGTTGCCACATAAATCGCAGTTTGCTGACCTTGGGAACTGTCATACGCAAGCTGAGGTAAGTTACATTCTCTGACAGATTGTTTCCTCGAAGAATCGTTTTAACTGTTCCTTATCATTGACATAGTTTTCTGACAGAATTATTTTCTATTTATTTATTTTAGAATTGGAAAACTAAAAGGCAGAAGTCGAACTTGAGCGTATGACTGTCATATTTTCTTATGGTTGTTTTAAGTGTGCAAATTCATTGGACTGGTGAACTGAGTTGTTTCTTCGCTTTTCTGCATAGAATCAAATTTAGGGTTTGTTTGAGCCTCTTTTTTTTAGAAAAATAGATTTTGTGATAGACACTTTTTGGAGAATGTGAGGTTAAAAAGTAGGAAAAAACTTGGGTTTATACGTAAAATTATTTTATTGGAAGAATGTGTGGAAAATGAGTTTTAAAGAACGGGGCACAGATAGGGGTTCAGTCATATTGTTGGATTCAATTGACATAATGGAGTGATACAACATGATTCATGTAGCCGACTTGAAATTTCTTGAGAATAAGTATTAGTTTTTTGTTCCTGCTTTATATACTGTTAGATGGGGCTTACATAAAATTTATGCTAATGTACAGCGAAATAAACTATACTAAATCATTTAAATGGGAAGAGTCATTTTCTGGAGAAGGCCTCCTTGCTCATGCAAAGCAGCACGACACTAGTTTCACCTGGGTTTGGCTGCCTTTTGGTTTATCATTTATAGTTATTTTGGGTTATCCTTTCTTGTAATCTCTATTTTGCTTTAAACTTCAAGCTTTGGTGCTTCAACTTATGTTGCTTTAGAGGCTTCAGACATTCCAGAGTTGCAGATACTGATATTGCGATAGCTATATAAAAAACTGTATATTTACATGACCCATCTAATTATGTGATTGATTCTTAGATCTAGCGATTCTATTACTTTTCCTAACACAACTTTTCGAGAATGAATTCAAAATATTATTTTCCTATTAACAGTTTTAACTTTTACGGAATGTGGTTAATAATGAACATCACTAATGAGTTCCTTACCTCGATTTATGTCAATTCTTTATCTATTTGGCATTCTTAAAGCAAGGACTGTAGGGCTATTTTAGATTTAAGAAATTTAGTATTGTATTGCCATGCTGTTTATACATACTTTGTTCAACTGGAGAAGCTAAAATGCTGTTATGGCCTGTCAGTTGTACTCAAGATGAGATCATAAGTAGCTTGATGTGCTTGTATGAAGTTTCATTTGTTACTCACTCACATTGTTTCATAATAATGTGCAGCAAGGGACGAAATGGACACATTCCTTACANAATGCTAGAACAGCCATTATCTGTACTTTGAGCCCTGCACGCATTCATGTTGAGCAATCAAGAAACACACTTCTCTTTGCAAGCTGTGCAAAGGAAGTGACTACAAATGCCCAAGTTAACTTGGTCATGTCAGATAAAGCATTGGTGAAACATCTTCAGAGGGAGCTAGCAAGACTAGAGAGTGAGTTGAGAAGTCCCCAATCTACTTTGTCCACATTAAGTTATCCCGCATTACTGGGAGAAAAAGACCTGCAAATTGAAAAGGTAAAAAATAAAGACGAACTGTTAAAAGATTCTCCATTTATATTGTGAAATTCAAACTCAGGCAAGATAGTTTGCGGATTTACCTTTCAACTAGGGGCTTCTTTTTCTTTTAAATAACTAAATTAGGAATCCGACTGATGTGGTTGGAAATACCAAAGCCAAGTTGTTGTTTATAACGAAGTTTTAAGCTATCAATGTTGATTCTTCGCATTCTTTTTGCCTGAGGCATGACTAGCCTTGTTTATCTATTAAGACTATTTTAACTACTTGCTCTCCACATAGATTTTAGGGAGCAGCAGGTCATGATTAATCCATTATGTACAGTCAAGATTAATCAAGTGGCTGCAGTCGGATTAATCCACAAGATTTCATTTACAGCAATGACTTTTCATGAGATTTTTACAACTTGAGGCTTTTTTTGATTTTTTGGCCTTTTGATGTAGCTTGAGAAGGAGGTAAAAGAACTGATTCTGCAAAGAGATATTGCCCAAACTCAAGTTAAAGATTTGTTAGAAATGATTGGGGATGATGGAAATTCCATGATACGGGTAACACATTTATTAAATTGAACTATTTTTTAATCTTTATAATCTTACTTTACATTACATATTTATTTTTTTTGTTGATTCTTTTCCAGGTAGGTTTGGGACACTACCCTCACTTGCGAGTGCAGAAATCACCCAAATATGAAATACCAGAACAAGAGACATCCATTGGGGAAGATCCTCGGTCTTTGGATATTGATATTGGATCAGATGATCATAGTAGGACCAGTTCTGATGATCATTCTGCAAAAGTTTCATATTTTGAGGAAAACTTTGTGAAAAGTAATATATCTCCAAGGGTCCTTAAAAGCAGTTCAAATTTTAGTGAAAGTGATTCCATTCAGGGATGGGAGGAGATGGACAAACAAAGTAAGCCTTCAGAGAATTTATGCAAGGAAGTTAGTTGCATCGAGATAGAAAAGTCAATTAACGAAGGAGCTGTTGAATCTTTTTGCTTACCTTCTGAAGAAAATATTAGATTCCCAGCACTAAGAATATCCAGAAATGGTGATGGATTAGCACCAGAATCAGTATTAACTACTCCAGCAAAAGATGAAGAATTAATGTCATCTCAGTTGAAGGAGGATATTCAAATGAATAGAGGATCGGACCACTTGCCCTCTCTTGAAGATAAAGAACCGGTTTTGGCATCATTGGAAGAAGATAAAGAGTCAGTTTCATCATCGTTCAAGGAAGAAAGAGAATTGAAGTGCTTTCCTTTTCTTGAAGTGTCATCTTTTACACATGATCTGGCTAAAGATTCTTCTGGCTCTAGAAGCTTGAAATTAACAAAAAGTAGAAGCTGTAAACCAAGTATTATACCTGACTCATCTTCTTCATGGTTTAAGATGATACAGTACTGTGAAAATACACCACCTGATGGATCAGAAAGGGAGTACACCTCAAGACCTGAGGGTTTTGAAAGGAAAATATCTCCTTTAAACTTTGGTTCTAACTCCCAAAGGTCTTCACCAGAAGATCCTCGGTCTTCTGCAAAAAATGCTTTCGATTTTGATATTGATGTATCAAAGGGGAAAGTTTCTACTGCTGAGGATGTTTCTGTCAATGATGCTTGCAATACAGAAATAAGAGAAAAGACTGAACTTCCTATTGAAAAAGAGTTAGCTGAAATTCTAACTGAAAAGGAGTTTTCTGAGAATCCAGTAAGTTCATTCAAGAACCTGACTGTTCTTTGTAAAACTCAATGCTACAATATTAAAATGTCTGGTGGCCTTCAGGTTTGATGATGCTCTTACTCTTTAGCATTTGATGTTTTATGCAGGAGAAGGAGATGGAGTTGAAGGCTAATCAAACTTCAAAGTCTTTAAAAGATGTTGGATTGGATCCAATAGAAGACGACGAGCATAAAGGTTTCCCAAATAATTGGCCTTTGGATTTCAAAAGGCTCCAAAAAGAAATAATCGAATGTTGGCATGCATGCAATGTCTCATTGGTGCATCGAACCTATTTTTTCCTGCTCTTTCAAGGTGATCCTCTGGACTCCATATATTTGGAGGTTGAGTTGAGGAGGATGATGTTCCTAAAGGACAAATTTTCTCGGGGAGAGAAGACTGTCGTAAATGGACGAAGACTATCACTTGCTTCAAGGTAAGATCTTTACAAGTTTTTCTCGAAAATTTTAGATATAATTGGAGCAGTCACTTATATGATCATTATATACACTATCCTGTTGGAAGTTCTTCCTTCCTGATAACAGATTCACATCCTTCTTTTTATTGGTAATTGATTGGTTTGCATCTTGACCTGATGTAACATGAAATTGACTCTTCCCTGTTTCTGTTTCTAATATTTTGCTTATTCTGTGCTCAATAGTGGTTACATCATCAATAATATTACAAGGTGTTATTTGATGCTAGCCGTCATATAGAGACAATTACATGTGCATGTTTGGTATGAGTAATAGACACGACGAGACACTATAAAGAAAAATATTTTAGCATCTTTTTTCTTCTTTAGTACCGTCTAGTTCCGTGCCAAACATGACACAAATGTATTTATATCAAACGAAGTGTGAGAATATGTAATTTTAATCTCACTCTCTCATCCCCCGATGTGTTTCGTGAAAACAGCGTGAAGGGTCTTCGTCAAGAGAGACGGATGCTGAGCAACCAGATGTTAAATAAGCTTTCGGAACAAGAAAGAGACAGCCTCTTCATCAAGTGGGGTATTGGGATCAATACAAAACTCAGGAGGCTACAGTTGGCTCACCGGGTGTGGACTAACACGGAAGATATGAACCACGTTGCTGATAGTGCATTTCTTGTTGCAAAGCTGGTTGGTTTTACTGAACCGGAGGTAGCTACAAAGGAGATGTTCGGGCTTAATTTTACACCTCCCTCGGCTAGAACCTATAGTTTCAAACGCAGTCTGGTATCTCTCCTGTGACTTTGCAACAGGAAAGACGATAAAACTCGCGTTCTATAATATTTTTACTATTACTTGGATGTTTGGATAGATTGTTTCCACTTCTTTCTCGTGATTGTAATTTATTGTAGAGAGGGTTGTAAATTTTCTTGAATTAGAAGAGGGTTAACTGTAGTGTCCTTGCGTCGAGTTCTCAAGTAATACAGTAATGGTGAGAGGCAATACTTGTAAAGACCAGTTGTTGAGCGATTTGATCTCTTTTTTTTTCCTCCTTCTGCAAGGGTGTTTGTATTTACTAAAGAAACAGACTTAATTGAATATTTTAAAACATGAGTTGCTGAAGAAATGGCATAGCCTGGTGGAGGATGTCGTCTAGAAGAAACTCTTTAAACGTTTGAAAATCAAGCAGTAATAAAAGGCTGAAGCCAACTAGCCGAGTGGCCTCCGTTAGAAGGGATTGGAACAGCAATAAAGAATGGGAATGTCAATTTGCCATTGAACTCAAACTCGGATCCTTCATATTTCGACAGTGCTTCTAGCTTAAGGAAACTTGACTACTGTAATTTGCCTTCATCCTGCCACTCTGTAAAGTTTGTTATATTCGTGTCCAAAGTTAAGAGTTAAAAAAGTCTTGATTTGACTTGGTTAGTGTGAGTTAATTGTTGATCAAATCTGTCCAAAGTTAATTGTTGATCAAATCTGTAAACTTGACTACTGTAATTTGCCTTCATCCTGCCACTCTGTAAAGTTTTTAATCCTCAAATCTCGTAATTGACAAAAACTTATTTTAATTGTTGATCAACGTTCTTAAAGTATCTAATCTCGAGTGAGGCTAAACATACTTTTACCTATGTACCTCCCATATCTCTGTGAAAATTTTGAACAAGCAAAAACACAATATAAACAATAAAGATTCATTTAAAGCTCACGTATACTACCATATCTCTCTATACCTATCGAAATTTGTAATATTTGTTAAAACATGCTAAAACCTATATTCAACCTCTCGAAAACACAAAAAACTCAAATATTGATCAAGTATTTGAAAGCGTAAAGGTAATAGAAAATATTAAACCAATTATGCATTTGAAGGCATGAAAACTTGTATTTTTGTCGAGAGAGTCATGTAAGTGAGGTTTAGCCAAAATTTTGTGCACAACTTTGGACAAAAATACCCCAACTATGCTTCAGGAAGACTTTGATTGTGCAAAAAATATTGTAGCTTGTATTTTCAGTTTGGCACTCACGCTTGTTGACCTAAAAAATGCGCGGACGTTATTGTCAATAGATCTCTCGTCGCGTGCTTTCTTGCCCTTAATGTTGGGGCATAATTTTTTTGCTTTAATAGCAAATAATTCGAAAATCGACAAACTGGTACACAAACCTATTCTATTAATTTTAATGGACAGTATAACCAATTATTAGGGGTGGCATTGGGTCGAATCAAGCCGAGCAACTGCGCTTGGGTCAGCCATCGGCCCTACTATTACATGCCAGACTGCGGGCTTTGCATGTAAGTTGAGTTCTTGTTGATTTTTCATTATCAATAGATACAACAGAAAATATGGAGATCAAAAAGTAGGATCACACGTTATTCTTCTACGTGAGTAGGATTATATGGAGCTCCACGATGGCTATTGTCGTGGAAAATACACCGAGAACTTTAAATTCAAAATTTTTGTACTTACGAACACTCACATTCAAGGGCTGGAAGATATTTTTTTTTTCAATATTTTATACATGGTGTGGGCCCCATGTGATTGAAAATTCAAAAATATGTAGAATTTCTGATAAAATATTTCCTATACTTTCAGCATAAATCGTTGCCCAATAATGTAACACACAAAGGATAGAAATTGTGGCTGCAACATCACGAAGTTATTTTATTTTTTTTAGACATTTACTCGGATTATCAAGGGTTATTAATCAAATAGTTTTGACTAAATGACAAACTTCATCTAAAAGGAGAACAAATCACAAGGGATTATAAGCAGTCTTTGCAAAAGTAATGAAGAACATCACAAGGTAGTCCAATTACATATATCACGAGTGGATCAAGGATTCATCAGACTTCTCTCAGCTTCAAACCCAAATACCTGTTATGGCTTAGAGTTTGTTAATAAGTGCCCTATTCTTTAGGGTGTTGTTTTACTGCTTTGATTTCTTCTTTGTTCTGTTACCACGTTCTTAGTTGATAACGTGGGCTGCATTTGTTTCTTCTCTTTCATCTTGTAAGGCTATTATATAGCCAAAGTTGTTTCTCAAATGAATCAAGTCATTCCCAATTTGTTTTGTGTTCTTGATTCTTTTGCAGTGATCATTTAACTTACAACAAATTGGTATCAGAGCCCTCACTGGGCCTCAGATAGGGGGAAAGCCGCAGCTTTGAGTGACTTGCATACAGTGAGAAAGAGAGATGGCGAGTGATGAGAAAGGAAACTTCATTCATCCTGCAATTCCACGTTTCCATGGTCACTATGATCATTGGAGCATGCTGATGGAGAATTTTCTCCGATCCAAGGAGTACTGGGGACTTGTGGAGACCGAAATTGCAGAGCCAAAAGCTGGAGTAGTTTTGAATAATGCACAGAAAAGGAGACTCGATGAGATGAAGCTCAAAGATCTCAAAGTGAAAAATTACTTGTTTCAGACCATCGACAGAACAATTCTTGAAACAATCCTGAAGAAGGATACGTCTAAGCAAATCTGGGATTTGATGAAAAAGAAATACGAAGGAAACGCTCGTGTGAAAAGATCGATCTTGCAAGCTTTGAGAAGGGACTTTGAAACCCTGGAGATGAAATCGGGTGAATCGTCATTGATTACTTTTCTAAGATCATGTCAATGGCTAACAAAATGTGAGTATATGGAGAGGATTTGAAGGATGTAGCAGTGGTTGAGAAGATACTTAGGTCCTTAACCGACAGATTTAACTACATAGTCTGCTCAATCGAGGAATCTAAGGACATCGATGAACTCCAGAGTTCATTGATTGTACACGAACAAAAGTTCCACAGGCAGGCTAGCAAAGAGTAGGCACTCAAAGTGACACATGGAGAGATATATGGTGGAAGTGGAAGTGGAAGAGGACGTGGAAGAACTACTTTTAGAAGAGGAAGAGGCAGATGAAGGGGTCATCAACCTTACAACAAGGACTTGGTTGAGTGCTATAATTGTCACCATCTTGGACACTATCAATATGAGTGTCCAACTTGGAATAAGCAAGCCAATTATGCGGAGTTGGATGAGACTGAAGAAATGCTTCTCATGTCCTACGTAGAGATGTATAGAGCAAACCGAAGCGACGCATGGTTTCTTGACTCAGGTTGTAATAACCACATGTTCAGTGATCGAGCCTTATTCTGTGAGCTTAATGAGGAGTTTAAGCAGATAGTGAAGATGGGAAACAATACGAAGATGAGTGTTGTTGGGAAGGGTAATGTAAAATTGTCTCTTGATGGTCTCAATCACATGGTAACAGGAGTATTTTATGTGCCGGAGTTGAAGAATAATCTTCTCATTATAGGCTAGCCATTCTAATTCAGTCAGGCACATGCAAAATTTATCATCCAACAAGAGGCTTGATCATCCAAACCGACATGACAGCAAATAATATGTTTGTTCTACTAACCAGATTTCAGCCTGCCAAGACACAATCAAAAAAAGAAGTTTGTCTACAAGCAACAACACAAGACCTAGCTCACCTCTGGCATTGTCGATTTGGTCACCTCAGTTATAGAGGCCTCAAAACCTTGCAACTCAAAGAAATGGTGAGAGGTTTGCCAAAGTTTCTTGAATCTAGCACTATATGCACTGGCTGCTTGAAGGGAAAACAACATTGAGACCTTATTCCCAAAAGAAGCACATGGAGAGCATTTCAGAAGTTGGAACTTGTCCATGCTGATATATGTGGACCGATTACTCCCATCTCCAATAGTCACAAAAGGTATTTGATATGCTTCATAGATGATTTTACTAGAAAAGCATGGGTGAGTTTCCTTGTTGAAAAATCAGATGCATTTGATTCCTTCAAGTATTTTAAGAATTGTGTAGAGAAAGAGACTAGCTTGGCTATTAAGTGTTTGAGAACAGACTGTGGTGGGGAATTCACTTCAGGTGAATTTAATGAGTATTGCAAGAAGGGTATTCCAAAGACCTTTTGGCCTGAGGCTGTGAATTGGATTTTCTATGTGTTAAACAGATGCCCCACATTATCGGTGAAAAATATAACTCCGAAGGAAGCTTGGAGTGGAGTTAAACCATCTGTTGAACACTTTAGGGTTTTTGGAAGCGTTGCACATGTTCATATTCCTGATGCTAGAAGGACAAACTTGAAGACAAGAGTTAAGCTGCGTTCTGTTGGGAGTAAGTGAGGAATCGAAAGGGTATAGGCTCTATGATCCGTTTCAAAGAAGATTGTGATAAGTCGTGATGTTGTATTCGAGGAGGACAAGAAGTAGGAATTGGACAAAAGCTATGAAGAGCAAGTTCTACTGGATCTGGAATGGGGAGATAAATTGGAGCATGATATGTCAAGTGAATTCGAGAGAGAAAATACAGATGGTACTGAGGAAAGTGATGAAATATCGCCAAGTCCCGTGAATATGGAAGGTTCTCCAGAGTCTTCAAGTTCAAGAGAAGGGAGAAATAGGAGAGCTCCGGTATGGATGAGGGACTACGAAATTGGTGAAGGTCTCTCTAATGAAGATAACATGGCTCTATTTGCTAGTGCCGATCTGATATGTTATGAAGAAGCAGTGGAGAATGACAAATGGAGACATGCTATGGACTCAGAGATGAGATCTATTGAGAAGAATGACCCTTGCTTTCTCACTGAATTACCAAAAGGAGCAAAAAGAATTGAGGTCAAATGGGTGTACAAGACGAAACTAAACGAGCTTGGAGAGGTTGAGAAGTACAAAGCTCGCTTAGTTGCGAAGGGTTATGCACAAGAGTACGGAGTTGACTATGAGGAAGTGTTTGCACCAGCAGCTCGAATGGATACTGTTCGAATGATTCTCGCACTTTCTGCTCAAAGAGGTTGGAGCATCTACCAACTCGATGTCAAGTCAGTTTTTCTTCATGGAGAGCTAACTGAGATGTTTTTGTTGAATAGCCAAAAGGGTATGAAGTGAAAAATGAAGCTCACAAGGTTCATAAGCTCAACAAGGCGCTATATGGACTCAAGCAAGCACCAGGGCTTGGTTCAATTGGATTGAATCGTATTTCTTGAAAGAAGGGTTTAAAAGATATGATAGTGAGCAAACACTCTTCATCAAAACCAGCAAAGAAGGTAAACGTTTGATTATAAGCTTGTATGTTGATGATTTAATTTATACTAGAGATGATGAGGTTATGAATAGTAAGTTCAAGAATTCAATGATGAAGGAATTGGACATGTCATATTTGGGAAAGATAAGATACTTTCTCGGAATTGAAGTGATGCAGCTTGGTGAAGGGATCTTTATAAGTCAGAAGAGTATGCAATGGAGGTCTTGAATAGGTTTGGAATGGAAAATATCAATGTAGTTCAAAATATGATCATTCTGGGGTTTAAGATCTTTAGAGATGAGAATGGATTGGAGGTTAATGACACTTTTTATAAGCAAATGGTGGGAAGCATGATGTATTTAACAGCCATGAGGTCGGACATAATGTTTGCAGTTAGTCTTATTAGTAGATTTATGTCACAGCCAACGGAACTTCATCTCATGGCAACCAAGAGGATTTTGCGTTATCTGTAAGGTACAGTTGGTTTTGGGATTTTTTTATAGAAATGGAGGAAATAAGGAGTTAATTGCTTTCACATACAGTGATTATGCTGGTTCATTGGAGGATAGAAAAAGCACATCCGGTTATGCATTCATCTTGAGCTCTGGAGCAGTTGTTTGGTCTTCATGAAAACAACCAATTGTCACTCTTAGTACAACTGAGGCTGAATTCATAGCTGTTGCAGCTTGCTCATGTCAGGCTATGTGGATGAAGAGAATCCTGAAAAAACTTGGCTATGAAGGCAGTGAGAGCACTACCATTTTTTGTGACAATAGTTCAGCTATTAAATTATCCAAAAATCCCGTAATGCATGGTAGGAGCAATCACATTGACGTGTGTTTTCATTTTCTATGAGATTTGGCTAAAGAAGGAATTGTGCAGCTGATGCATTGTGGAACAAAAGAGCAGGTGGCTGATGTGTTAACCAAACCACTTAAGTTAGAGTTATTTCAGAAGTTGAAAGGTCAGCTGGGAGTTTGTGAAACGTCTGCAGACTGCAATAAACTAATTGCTTAGGCAATCTAGTTTAAGGGAGGGTAGTGATGGCAACGGGACGGGTTCGGGGCAGGGGTGCCCCACCTTTGACGGGGCGGGGCGGATTCTTGCCCCGTTTAATGCCCCATTTAATTATTTTTTTAAACCAAAAATTTCCAATTAAATACAAATTCAAAATTTTATAATTCACAGCAAACAATACTTAAAATAACTACATCAATATCCAAATTAAACAATAAAAACAAACAATGTCCAAAATTAAACAAACAATGTTCAATTTTTTTTTAATTAGGCGGGGTGGGGCACCCTCGCCCCGCCCCGCGACCCGAGGCGGGGAGGCAATCCCCGCCCTGCCAACCCGTCGGGGCGGGGCGGGGCGGATTTTTTTGCCATCTCTAAGGGAGGGAATGTTATGGCTTAGAGTTTGTTAGTAAGTGTCCTATTTTTTAGGGTGTTGTTTTACTGCTTTGATTTCTTCTTTGTTCTGTTACCACGTTCTTAGTTGATAACGTGGGCTGGATTTGTTTCTTTTCTTTCATCTTGTAAGGTTATTATATAGCCAAAGTTGTTTCTCAAATAAAACAAGTCATTCCCAATTTGTTCTGTGTTCTTGATTCTTTTGCAGTGATCATTTAACTTACAACAAAACCGTCCTCCTAGAGTGTACTTGGCCCCTTTGATCGGTTATGAAAAGAGGAGACATGGAGCGAAACAGAAAGTCATTCCGGTATTCAAGTGCCAAAGACCTTCTCCTCTCTTACGATTTGGAACACCTTTCTAAGTTCCTCTTTTTGTTTTTGGAACAGCTTTCTATGTTCCTCTTTTCGTTCCAAAAGCATTGACTCTGGTGGCGGAGGAGATGGAGATTAGCGCTCAGTAAGCTAACTCATTGTCGGTAAAATCCTTGTCCTTTGGTTCTTACAGCATAGTTCATGATTGTGAAACTCTCCTAAAATTTCCGTAATCTCATCTTTCGAATAGGATATATTTGACTCACAACTTTCCTTTGGAACATCCAGTGAAGATGGATTCATCGAAACTTCTTTTCCCGCCCCAATGGCATTAGAGAAATCATTTTTTCCCTTAAAAGTAGACGAATTACATTGATTTTTGCCAACTGAAATGCCTTTGGTGACACAAGTTCTTGCTTTGGTCACATCATCTTTCTTTGTTGCTATTGTGAGTTTTGCTTAGCAATTTAGGTCACAAACTCATGACACAAAGAGAGTAAAGAATGGCTAGCTCTCAATCTCAATTGCATCACATGGTTCTCTTAAACAGGAGGCATGAGCACACATAGTTTTAGGGCTAGACAAAATGGACTAAAACAAAACACATGAGATGGGCCAAAAAATTAAGAGAATCGAGCTAACATACAATAGGCCAACAAAAGACAAAGTGGGCTAACGAATTAACAAACGAGGAAATTACACCTAGACCTGGAATTAGATTACCAATTTCATAATGGTGGCGGAGGAGATGGAGATTAGTGCTCAGTAAGCCAACTCATTGTCGATAAAATCCTTGTCCTTTGGTTCTTGCAGCATAGTTCATGATTGTGAAACTCTCCTAAAATTTCCGTAATCTCATCTTCCGAATAGGATATATTTGACTCACAACTTTCCTTTGGAACATCCAGTGAAGATGGATTCATCGAAACTTCTTTTCCCGCCCCAATGGCATTAGAGAAATCATTTTTCCCTTAAAAGTAGACGAATTACATTGATTTTTGCCAACTGAAACGCCTTTGGTGACACAAGTTCTTGCTTTGGTCACATCATCTTTCTTTGTTGCTATTGTGAGTTTGCTTAGCAATTTAGGTCACAAACTCACGACACAAAGAGAGTAAAGAATGGCTACCTCTCAATCTCAATTGCATCACATGGTTCTCTTAAACAGGAGGCATGAGCACACATAGTTTTAGGGCTAGACAAAATGGACTAAAACAAAACACATGAGATGGGCCAAAAAATCAAGAGAATCGAGCTAACATACAATAGGCCAACAAAAGACAAAGTGGGCTAACAAATTAACAAACGAGGAAATTACACCTAGACCTGGAATTAGATTACCAATTCCATAAATCTTGAATCAAATTTCATATTGCATAAATCAGGTTTTAATTATTAAATTAAATATAAATTTTTTATTTTTATATCTATATACAATATAAATTAATTTATATACACCCCTACCCTATCTAACCCAACCAATCCTAAAATCATTTAAACACATCTCCTTTCCACTCTCATCTTTTCACCCGTCTCTCAACTCCATCGTCGTCGCCACGAGACATCTTCTCCTTCTCGTCATCTCTCCCTCTCGTCTTCACTCTCCCTCTCGTCTCTTTTCTGTCGGACTTATCGCCGGCCGACGTTCTGGTAAAAGATCCCATCAAATCTGGGATTTTGCGTTAGAGGCATGGATCCAAAAGGATCCCATCAGATCTGGAAGTTTTTGCTAGAGGCATGAATCCGAAAGGATCCCATTAGATCTGGGAGTTTTCGCTAGAGGCATGGGGAAATGATGCCATCTCTACTGGGAGAGCTAGGAGGATGGATGAAAGGTGAAGAAGATCAATGTTCTTGGGGAAGGAGACGGAGCTGTATGAAAGGTTTTTTTTTCTTCTGTTTTTTGTTGGTGGTGGAGCTGGTAATAGTGGGTTGGGTGTTTGTGTGGGTACAACGGTTGTGGAGGTGTAGATCTGTTTGGGTGTGGCTAGGTGCAAATATGATTGTGTGCGGTCGAGTGTGTTCTATGTGCGGTTGGACGACGGATGCGGTTGGGTGTGTGTGTTCTGTGTGCGGTTGTGTGTGTTCTGGTGGTCGTAAACGATGCGGTACCGTGGTGTTGGCGGTGGATCGGGCGCTACGAATTGTGGACTTGAAGTTGGTGGCGGCGGTTGTTGTGTGTGATTTGTGTGTTCTGTGTTGTGTT
>CAIGRQ010312463.1:0-17858 GCA_903798375.1 Fraxinus sp. D2006-0159
AACAAATTTTCTTAACCTGTGATCAATTGAAAATCTGTGACCTATAAATTTTTCCATCTGTGACCTCAAAATAATCTGTGACCTTGGAATCGGAGCAGTCATCGAAATTATACGGCGGCCACCGGTCATCGAAAAATAGTCGCCAGAATTAAACGTGGTCGGAGAACAGTCGCCGGTGGTCGGAGCAGTGGGGGTGGGGTGAGTCAATTATATTATATTACAATTAAATATTTAATTTAATAGATTAATTGTAAAATATAATTAATTAATTCATGGGAAAACCTGAATTTTACAAATTTAAACATTGAGACCTAATTTTTGATTTTGTAAAAGTAAATCCCTGAACCATGCATTTTCCCCCCCAAATAAAACAGGAAGCCGCCAAGTTATCCAATAACAACAGTCCAGCCCAATAACAATAATCCAACAAGCAAACCAGCAAATCAGCTCAACTCAATAATACAAGAAGGTCCAATTAGCTCATCATTGTGCCATTTTCTCCACAATAATTAAATANCCCCCAAATAAAACAGGAAGCCGCCAAGTTATCCAATAACAACAGTCCAGCCCAATAACAATAATCCAACAAGCAAACCAGCAAATCAGCTCAACTCAATAATACAAGAAGGTCCAATTAGCTCATCATTGTGCCATTTTCTCCACAATAATTAAATACAATGATTGCTAAGAAAATCTTGCAATAGGTAGAGTTAAAAGAAATATACGGATCTAGTTCTTTGCTCGCATTTTTATAATCTTGTATTTATATGTTAGAAGTCCGACGTTGACAAGTTCGTTGCACATTCTTATTCTTTTTTAATAAATTAATTAATAATGGTTCGTGTAAGAGCGATATTAAAGACAAAAATATATGTTATAAGCTTTAACTTCATCCGTCCAAATTTCAAAAGTAATTTACTTTAATTAAAGTATTCATTGGGAATAATATTTTCTAAAGTAATATAGACAAGTGTTAGATCACGACGAATATATGCACACTATCAAGGTTAAGGTATTTCAAATAATTGTTTAATAGAAAAAGTAAATGATAATCACCTTCTGTAATATGCTTTTCTTGCACAAAGAATGTTATTGCATCTTATAAAAAGCTTTATCGAAGGGACATATTTCATTCTAAGAACATTTTCCGTTTAACACTTGAAAAAACAGCTTTCGAAATCGACCCTCCACAATGTGAAAGGATTGAAGAATTTATGACCGAGGCTCAATCATGGATGCTCTCGACGCATGTTAAATATGTTCTTACAAGTTATCGCATCTCAGCGAATTTGTAATAATTGTATATCTACTCATATCTTGAATGCCATGTCCAAAAGTAATATCTTCAAAAAAAAAAAAAGACTCAATTATGGTGATAGTGAAATTTTTCTGCAATTAAAATGCTCTAATTGCAGAAAGAATTTGTAAATATAAGACGATACTGTCCCACCATGAACCGCCATAATAGTAATACACAGAGCTATTATTCTAAAGAAGAAGTGCACCCATGTGCTAAATTGCCTCGAAACTAAATTGGATTTACACGAGTTCATAGCATTTGTCCAATACATGCACTAATGGATGAAAGAAATTTGAATTCCATTTCCGCCATAAAACTTATGAACAGGCTTGCAATTTGCCTTTCTAGAGAATGCCTAGTCTAAAGCCAAGGCAGAATCATTTTGCCTCGCGACATTTGATTTCAACCATATTGAATCATGGAATGACAAGTGAAACCATTATACTTTCAGTGCATCACCAAAACATGGACGTGAAGAGTAGCGCCTTACCAGTTCTTCGTGGAACTTCAATTACCATCAATACCATAATTTCGACACACTATTTGCTGGTTTTCGTCCCACCATTTCTTTGCTTCATTGTCAGTGAACTTTTTCCGGCTGCAAATACAACATCATGAAGGACATGGAACATTAAGTAAATGATAAAAAGAAAAAAACAAAGCACATAACATAAGTTTTGTGTGGATCATGGAATGACCTACATTGCAATTTTTAAATATGCTTGGCTAAAATCACATGATTTGAATGAGATGCATTATCCAAGTTACAGTCGCAAATGTCAACAATATAGAAGGATTGACATTAAAGAAAGTTTCCCAAATAGTCGAAATTTTCATGAAAGTTGAAGAGAAACTAAAGACTGCAAGTACGTCACTAAGATTAGATTTCAACCTATGGGAATTTGTATTCCTAAGAGTACAATTGATGCCAAGCAAATAATAGAGTTTTATCTAGTAATATAAGGGACTTTCGAATTTCTATTATATTTTTAGCACATAATTCAATTAATTTCTATTACTCTACTTCCACATGGAAGTCATCCAAGTATCATTTGCTGTTGGAATATATTTTCATTTATAATGTTTCTTTTTCATACAAGTCAGTGTAACTATCGAATAAAAATCAACAAAAACAATTTACGAACATAGTCAGAATCCAAAATATTTACAGTTCTGCAGGCTATATATTAATGTTTTTCTTCTTGATAAGTGCTGATGTTCATTTACATTTTGATTAACAATTATAAATCAAAATATGTATCTTGATGTTAAATACAATACCATCCAATCAATGGGACAATAACACAGAAATAAAGGAAGTGGTGGAATAGTTAGCTAGACTTAAAACTTGGGTACCTTATTAATTGTTTAAGCTAAATAGCTTAGTGAAAGACTTCTAAACGAAAAGTTCTTCCATTTAAACCCTTCTAGTTAATTTACAGAATATTTTTTCCTTTAAATATTAGTCAACAAATAAGATCTGCTAATTTATGTTTATTTATTTCTAAGCAAAAAGCTTAAGCAGACAGATCTTTAGTTAACATACATACATCTATAACAATTCCCACTTACCCTTTTTTGAACTGGGTCATACATATATACACGGATTTTGGTAGCCACCTTAGTATAGATATTGGATTGAGAACATTGGGAATGAAAATAACGTGCAAAACTAACTAGCAACTATAATATTAATAACTTGCACAAGGAAATTCATAAAACCAGATAACCAACTTGATAACATATACATTTCAGAACCAATTAACAGTTACAGACGGCTGCCCAAACACAAACTTACTAGGTTATTTTATTGTAATGAAGATATTAGTCTCCCTGTATGAAAAAAGTGGGAAAAACCCTGTGTAGCATTTACAAAAATCATAAGCTAGAATCAAAGTGTTTGTAATATCATTTTAAGAATGTAAATAGTTTATCTTTTACGAGTGAACACGGGGCTGGATTGTGACAAACTTTAACTCTAGTTAGTAGTTACAGATGAGAGTAAATTTTATTGATTAAGATTTTTTAGGAAAATGATTATTTCTTTTTCCATATAAAATTCTGCCAAGATTTTTTATTTGACTGGGGCAAATTCAAATGAAGTTTGTGGCTAAATCATCCTTAAAGATCTTGAAAAGCCAAGGATCCATTATTTTGCATGTTGGGAATGTAGTATGTATACCCTTTTAGTTGGCCAACTCAGATGAACAAGTTTAACCTATTACAAAATCAACATCATTTGGCATCTAAATAATTTCAAATTACCAAATTATCAACAGGAATGCATAACCCTTGAAATGTAAAACAGCCACATTCTTATATGGAGTTATTCTGTTATATATTTTAATTTCACTTTTACTAATCAATATGTGTTTACTAGACTTGATGATTATATTCTTCTAGTTGCTTATCACGTCAATTTCTTTCAAGACATTCATGAAATAATGAAATGCAGTCAGATGTGATATTTATTAGAGGATGAGAGTTTACTACCTGAACCTGACTCTTTTGAGGCCTGTTTGTCCATTTGGCAAAGTCACAAATGTGATGTAGATACCGGGTTGATATTGTTCTACCCATTCAACCTTCAGGGGTTTGGCTCCAGTTTTTCCAGAATTTCTTCCAGCACAAGATTCACTTAGTGATTGAATTCCATCACAGGAATCTCCATTACGCAAATATCTTAATTTGTTTGAAAAGACAATAGGTGAACTAGAAAGAGACTCGAAATTTTTATCTTCTGGTTGCTCAACCTCATGGGGAATACAAGCAACTAAAGCAATAGGTTGATCTTCTTTGAATCTTTCAGCAGAAAACTTCTCTGACATTGCAAGAATCTGGAATGATTGTAAATATATCACAGATTACTTCCACGTGATCTATCAAATTTTTGATAATGCTGTCCTTGTTGTCTTTAATAGATAATAACAATGCAAGATTAAAAAAAAATATCTAAAAAATATCTCTTTTAATGGCCATTAGCTGTCAATAGGTTTTTCAAGTTCTATTCTTTACTTCTTTTTGCCTTTCGGCTCAAACTTGATACCTCCAGCTCTCATATCTGAACACAATATGGAAACACTAAACTAGAAAATATCACTATTGTTCAATACATGGCCAACAATTATGCCAGTACATAGATGCAGAAGCCAGATTATTATCCCTTATTTAATTGACAGCCCACTTTAGTTTCTTAATCAGTCCAGGGCATGTGAAATCATGAAGAATGACTTCGATCAGTTTGATAATTATTTTATAGAATTTTTTTTGGCAAGCAAAACATTGCTTCAATATAACCCAACAAATGGGATATGTAATGGGTTGGAAAAGTCAATTGGAAATCGAATCTTGTGAGATTTTTAGTAGAACAAAGCTGATAGGAAAGAAAATAAGATTATGTGCTGCTACACTGATCTAACTACAATCAGAAGAACGTAAAAGAAAGAAATATTGATCAGCTGGAATGAACTATGGAAAACCAATAAACTTTAAAAAAATAAAATAAAAAAAATTGGAAGGCTTTTCTTTCTCTGCTTGGCAACAATTGTTCATATTAACCGTCATCTATCATTGTGTAATATTCTGATGTTTGTACATGTTGCGGATGGAGGTACTCAAGCATGCTTGATCATTTTCGTAAACACATACAATCTTATGTCTGTTTTATTCATTAGCAAGTTCTCATTTAGCTCTTCACTATGACTACTAGAAGAAATGGAGTAGCGGAGAAGTACCAAATCTATAGTTTGATGATCCAAGAATAGCTTTCAATTTATTCAACAAACTTTTGCCTTCTCATGTCAATCTTACTATGTGTGTGTGGGTAATAGTAATTCACTGAATGAAACAAATACCCTTGACGTCAAAGCTTGTATGACTTCCTTGGCTGCTTTACTCTTGGCAGCTTCCTCTTTTGCAAGTGACCAAGCTTCCTCAGTCTTCTGTCGATTTTCTTTAATTTTCTCTTTTCTTGTTTGGTATAGCTTTTGTAGATTTTCAGCCTATTGATAGTAAATAAAACTCAGTACAAGAAATTTTATAAAGAACTTTTCTGGATACACAAGTATTAGTTGAATAACGTGAAAAAAATATGCTATAAGTGAAGTCTAACATACACCACTGCAGTTATTCAATATAAGAAGCTTATCAACATCATTTCAATTGTATGAAAGGTTGACAAATGCAGCACTGCCAACTTTGTGAAGATAAATAAGAAAAAGAAACATCAGTGGACCTATAGCATCCTTCATTTTCAAAGAATACAAAGGGAAATTAAGTCTGTATTATATTTAGAGAAAATCGCAGTTACGGTATCAAACATTTCATTTAGTAGCAGATTTTGTCTAAACCTTTCATTTGTGACACCATGGTACCAAACATTTTAAAAATTTGCACATGAAGTCCAAATGGACGAAAATCATCCATTTGACCCTGCAAAAAATAATTATGAATATATTTAAAAAGGGTAAAATGGTAATTTTACTATTTATAGTATAAAATTAAATAAATGAAACTGAAAGAAAAGAAAAGGGTTGTCTCCTTCACCCCATCCACCCCCACCCAACCCTAAAATGGGAAAACACATCCCCACTACCCACTTGCCATCGCCGACACCACCGTGCAAAGCCGTCGAAATCACTGTCACCAAAGAATTTGAAGTCTCTTTCTCAATTTAATATTTCATTCTCTCTCTTTAATGTCGATTTGGAAAAATGTATAGTAATAACCATCATCAACTTCATCTTAAATCAAATCTGCAAACTACCATCAGTGCAAAGAAATATTAACAGACAATTGGATGCAGCATACATATAGCATTAGTTTTCTCCCCACCAGCCCGTTTCTCCTTTGCCAATAATTTTCCCCTATTTTCTCTATTTCAACAGTTCCCTCGCAGGCAAGAAATATGTCCAATTTTACATAAAGAATGAGGGACGGATATTTAAGCTAAGCTTTGATTTCCATTATGAGAATCTCGTTACAGAATCAGCATACAAAAGGTTTGGGAAAATACCTGACTTTTAAGCTTTTCAATTTCTTCAATGAGGAACTTCTCCGATTGCAACAAGTTATTCTCTACGTTCATAGAATTGGAAGTGGTAGATATTAATTGCGAGGAGTCCTCCAGTAAGCAAACTGGAGATCGAGAAGATAGCTGATGTCTTGAAGGATAAATTTGGGGAATCATGTGGGCCCCAGATGTTTTCTTAAAGATTTCAGGACACGAAACCTGTCCCCATCTGGGTAACCCATTCACCAGAAAAATGGGATTGCTCAAATTATTCCTCTCATAGCATTGGCTACACTCATCAGAATAGTTTTTTGCTGATGTTATTGGACCCAACGCGTCTTTCACGTTATGGTATGCCTTCTCAGACATAAATAACGGTCTTGGGCTGTTTGTTTCAAACTTGAAATGACTATCTGGATCTGAAGCTTTTCGAAGCTGATTAAAGCATTGGTTACAGACTCGATACAGCTTGTTCTTATTTGGTGCAAGAGATGCATTCATAGATTTTTTGTTGCTGCATGCTCGACAGAGTAAAAGACCACAGTTGTAACAGTTATGCTTTTTCCTTGTGAAACCAAAAGCCATGCTGCATCCTTTGCAAGCCAACTGGTCAGTACTAGATACTGATTTGTGTAAGCAAATTGCAGCTGTAGAACTTGATCCACATATAATATGTTCTACCTGTCTTCCTCTCAGGGCCTCGACTAGAGTTGGCGAATTTCGATCTTTGATATCACCCAATCCTAACTGTCCGTGTTCACCTTTTCCCCAAGTATAAACGTTTCCCCTAGATGTTAAGGCAGCAATATGATAAGATCCTGACGAGATTTCTCTGACAAACTCGTCAGAAAATTTCCCTTGTACAGCTACTATTGACTTGTCCCTGGATTGAGGATTTCCTTGTTGGCCATAGGCTGCACTTCCCATTGTATAAACTTTACCAGTGCTGGTTAATCCTACTGTAAGAGTCCGGCCACAAGATACTTGAACAAAATCATGATCCACTAATTCTGCTATACAAGTTGGCCTGAGTTTTCTCTCATGGTCAATGTGACCAAGCCTTCCTTTATCAGCATCTCCCCATGTAAACAATTTTCCAAATGGATTATTAAATTTTGTATGATCAACCATGATTTCCACTATGGCAGCAGTGTGCCATGACCCACATGCCACAGTCTTTACCCGTAGTCCCTTGAGTGATTCAACTTCCTTAGGATGAGACACACTTTGAATATTTCCATGGCCAAGGACTCCAAATGTCCCATCTCCGTATGTAAATAATTTCCCGGATGTGGACACAATTGCTGTATGCCATTCTCCACAAGCAACATGTGATACAGTTACACCATCTAGAGAACCATAAAATCTATGAGGCAGCCAAAGGCTTCTCTTATTATGTTCATCTGCTAGATCAGTACTATAATTGCCTCCCCATGTGTACAACTCACCTGAAGATGTTATAGCACATGTTTGATACTCGCCACAAGCAACAGAGTCGACACGGATGCCAACAAGGGAGTCAACAATCTTGGGGCAGGTAATATCAATATCAACTTTATGTCCCAGTCTTCCCCTCCTTCCTTCACCCCAGCAAAATACTTCACCCTGCTTGGTTACTAATGCAGCATGCTTCCTTCCTAGAGATATGGAACAGAGATCAAACATCATGGTTGATTCAAGAATTTTTGGCAATAAAGCATCCAATTCCATTCCACCACCTTCCAAATACCCTTTACCTGCTCCCTCCCCCCAGATTAAGACGTCCCTCAAGATATTATTTCCGGATTCAGATGACTTAAGAGGATGTGTTGAAAACAGACTACGCATTTTTGTACTGGCACAAATTGCTTTCTCATTTGGATCTTCTTGCTGAAGAAATGGAGAACTTGGGGCTAAGAAATCCATGGTATTGTGAATGCTTGATAGACTTGATTCTGAATAAAAACTATCGGACGAGCATGATAAACCATCTGAAGTACAACTAGCTGAAAATGCCTGAGGTGGACTCCCAGATAAACTGTGTACCTTTAAATTCAATAAATATATTTTTAAATTGCAGAAGAAATAGAGTTAAATAATGTTTTCCAACTAAAGGGAGTCAGAGGAAAAAAATGTACAAATGTTATGGAAAAGAAAATGAAATCATCGAGAAATATAACGGAATGTATAGAAATTTCAAATTTAAACTTTACATACAACGAAGTTAACAGGTGATTTATTTGAATGCATACCATACTATTCTCTTAAGTGCTTTCTGATGAAACTTTGTCTACTTTTATAAATTTTCAATTGGTCAAACTTCAATTTTAACCACAAATTTCATGGGACTTATAATTTTTATTAACTTTTCAACCAAACATTTCATCAACTTTTATCAAAATCTGCTAAAACTTTTACCAAAAACTTTGTCACACAACCCCTATGTTTTCTGAAGAATTGTAGGGGAAAAAAAGACAGTTGTTCTTCTTCCTATAGTGTCAGTGGGAAGCAAAAATTGTCTAAGACTAGGTCGGGTCTATAGAAAGTTGCCCCAAAATATAATTTTCAATAGGCAAAGTAAGTCGAGAATACTCTCTTAAAAAGTACTTCATGCCACTGTCAAAATCAAAATGTCATTTTCTTATAATATCTGAAAATATCTTCAGCTATCAATTTTTACCTGAGTAGATCTAATTTTCTCCTCCAAAAGTCCTAAGATCTGTTTCCTTCTCATAAAACTAGCTGGACTGTTTATACAACTTTGTGCCCCTCTTCGTTTCTTCAAATTACTCAAAAATCCACTACAATATCTACTGGATATTACAGCTCTCAAACCCAAAAACCAAGTCTCAGCCTGCTCTTTGTCCTTGAATATCTACATAAAGATAAAAGAGATGAATGAAAAAAGTTCTATATTGAAGAAAATATTTAATTACACAGGGATAACACTTCTTTTTCTGATTACCAGATCAAGGGAGCATTCACCATTTGCATAGACAAGTGAAAGGCGCTGACTTTCCCTCTCTGGTTGAAGTTGTTTCTGTAAAAAGGTAGCATTTGGATATAAAATACATAAACATAGCATCACATAACAAAACGATTTCGTTAACTTACAGTGGTTTGGCCATGTACAATATTCGTAACTGAGCTTAATCGCAGCTGTCTTTCCTCCTGACCAGTATACCAAAGCAAGAATTTCTCATCCTGAAAAACAAGAATTGGAATTCAGGCGTGCTGACCATTGCATATGTAGAAAGTAGAGAATCGTAGATAGTAGTTGTTAGAACACTGAAAGGTTAGAAAATTAGAGACTATCTGCATACACTAGTGGTCATGTTGTGGAAATATTTCTTGATTCCATTCTATTTATAATATATTACTCCACTTTTTTTTTTTTAATAACCGTGGATGTCCGGGCCAACTTCCGCGCACCTCGACTAATCCCACGAGGCCCTGAAGTTTACGACCGGATACTCACCTCAGTGACCCTAAGAGATTCGAACTGGTGACCATTGGGGAACAAATCCAAGGACTGACTAGTTGAGCAACCCCTCAGAATTATATTACTCCACATTTACAAAAACTTAACAAGAATGTATTCCATAAATGTATATTCCCCTATAACTTTTGTCCATTAAATCACCGACTATAATGCAAGTTTCCAGTTTTACAGACACATACAAAATCTATATGATTTCTTCTTTCGTCATTATTATCTAGCAAAATACTTTCCCGTAAATGATTTAAGTTTCCTTTCCATGTCAGCTCAAAAAGGAACCACATTATCTCCTTGATTAAGGATACCTCGTTATTTCATAGATTCAAATTTTAGCAATATTAGTTTGGACAGTTATCACAAGTTTCTTCAAAATTTACAGAACCAAACTACAGAAATATGTTAACTCTAATTTGGTCGTGGAAACACCTTATTGGACTAAGACCTAACCCGGTCTTCCATTTCTCCTTTAGCAAGATCACAATGATTGACACATCCATCGTGGGAAACTTATTTGTACTTTACCTTATACTTACAAATTTTAAGAGTCCCAGGATTTAAGAAGGTGTTGAGAAATTGGGACACAACAATTAATCCTAGACATATGAAGTTGAAAGTACAAATGAAGATATCAGTTTGTCTCACTTAAGAGAATATGAAAATAGTAAGCCGATGAAGAGTTCAATAATCTAACAGAAATAAAAGATGGAAAATTCGGCTAATTTGTACTGAAACAGTGGCAAAGGCACTAAAATTTAGCATTCCAAACTCAATTAACCATTCTTCTACACCTGGAAAAATGGATAGACCATAAACTTGTACATAGTTCTATTGGGGGGAAAACGGACAATGCTTCAAACATAATTATAAGG
This sequence comes from Fraxinus sp. D2006-0159, assembly GCA_903798375.1. Taxonomy (NCBI): domain Eukaryota; kingdom Viridiplantae; phylum Streptophyta; class Magnoliopsida; order Lamiales; family Oleaceae; genus Fraxinus; species Fraxinus sp. D2006-0159. Next base: position 10,659 of record CAIGRQ010312463.1, read on the forward strand.
TCACATTGTTTGAGAGCATCACTATACATTTCTTTGAATGCATACCATGGATAATCTGAAAGGACAAAATTTGGGCTTCCCTCTTCTGCCATATTTTAAAAGATGAGCACCCTTCTTTAATGCAACAATTGCCTGTGCAAGGCAGTGGACAATGTAAGAAATAAGCATTTTCTAATAATAAAAAGTGTAAAGTAATACTAGTCCAAGCAGTAAATAGTAGAAATGATCATTTTGAATCAATTTGGTAGATTGAACCATGAATATATGAATCTAAACAGAATTTAGGATATGATACTCCGTAATCTCAATCAATATAACATATGTAATTTGGTTGTTCAAATTGTGAATATGAAAAACTTAATAAACATTTTGATCTTTTGTCAGCTTAGCAATTGAGATTAGTATATACTAACCTCGCAGACAAAAATGTTATGTAAATCGAAAAAATAGAGGGGAAAAAGATAAAAACTAGAAAAAGAAAGCCGGAAAATCTGTTATCAAAAAAGCGATGCAGAATTAAATTTCACACAAAATCCTGGTCGGATCGAATTTATTAACAAGAGCCCACATATGAATTTTAAGATTTTCAGTTAAAAATACTTGGATTATGGTTATGTTAGAATCTCTTGATGCTGAATTTTTTTTTTTCCCTTTTAAGAAAAAAAGACTTATCTGACATGTTTGGTACACATTAAAATTTTCATTTTCAACCACATACTTTTCAAACTCGATTTTAGTGGTTATTTGTTTCATATTCAACCCATGTTTGAGTCAAATTAAAATTTTCATTCTCATTCTTCTACTCATTTTCAACCACACATTTTTCAATAAAATAATATTTTCCATCACATCGATAACTTTTCCTTCTTTTTCAACCACACATTCTCCATCAATCTACTATTCCAAAATACATTCTTTCAAAATAATGTGGCTCCAACACATTTTTACGAATTCCATATTCAAAAGTTAAATTCCATGACAACATTACAGAATAACATCCCTCTAAATCTTTGTGTATCCTGCTATAACTTTGAAAAAGACACAAAGAATACAATAATCTCAACCAATTAAGAAAGAAATATACACAGAATTAAATTTTAATTTAACATTAGAACTGTTGCAAAATTTTCCTAGTAACTATAACATCAGAAAGAATTATAAGCACATCTGACTCGGACCCCAAGTTGGGTATTTTTTAATTTTTTTTTTTCCTCTGTTCATTTTGAGAAAAGAAATTGTTCTCTCCTCAGTACAAGTAATTCCACTCAACAGAAATTTTCCATGAAATTCGACCCATGCCAATGAAAAACTCATGATATTTTTTACCTTAACAATCATACTAAAAGAAGTTGAATTTTGTACATGGGTTAAAAGTTAAACCTGTTCAACTGCTCTATCAGAGCCAGAGGGGATTAATGCCAACAATTCTTCACCCATTTTCCAGATATTATCAGGCAAGTACACGAACACGATGTATACAAGAAGAATAGAGAGAGAGAGGGTTTGGTTTCCTTATGAGGGAACCTTTCGGAACAGAAGAGAATGTACGAAAACAAAGAATAGAATTTCAAAGCTTACGAGTTACAGTACAGCAAAGAGAGAGAGAGAGAGAGAGAGAAAAGAAATAGAATAGAAAATTGATTGATGTTCTTTCCTTCTCTCTTTTCTTTTCTTGTTAGGGATTCTGTATCCTTCCATCATCACTTCACCATCTTGGTCGTGCTGAGAGAGATTTGCGCAAGTTACATAAACACAATCTCACGTGTTCTGTTCAGCATAATACACTCATGTACTTTAATATAGGAAATGTAATGACAATCTCGCATGATTATTATGTCATTTTCACAGGAGTTGGATGTTTCTTTTTGTTCCTTTTCATAACAACCCGTTTGAGACCCCCCTCATTTTTTTTTATTTTGGTAACGATGCACTTTAAAATAGTATGTTGATGAAAAATATGTGATTAAAAAATTAAAAAATATTTAAATTTGCATGTGATATTATTTTTTTTAAAAATGTATAATTGAAAAGAAGAGAAAAAAATATTTTGAAAATAATGATAATCAAACAAGAGCTAAGTCTCTGTTTGACAACCATTTTTTTAAAAGAATAAATTTTTTAATAGTAATTGTTTAAAGAATATATGCTTAAAAAGTAGGAAAAAAATTAAATTTATGTGACGAAATATTTTACTTTGAAGATGCGTAATTGAAATAAGTACAAGAAAAAAAAAATTGAAATAATTATTATCAAACATGCTTAGATTGAAATTACATATGTATAATGGAAATGGGAGTTGTTCGATTCAGCTGAGTTCAACTCTATTCAATTAATTTACAGCATGTTTGGTAACAATTAAAATCCAATTAAAATTGAAAATATGATCGTTATTGGGTCTCACCCGTCTAATAAAAGTCAACAATAACGACTAATTTTTTAATTTTAATCCAATTTTAATCTCTACTAAACAAGCTCTTATGTTAAAATTAAATCGAATCGAATTAAATCAATAAATATTTGCCTGTGATAATCAAATAAATTTAATTATTAGTAGTAATTTTAAGGATAAAACACAAAATAATTCCTTAAAAGTTTTTGTTTATTTCTTTTAAAGTTAGAACGTACGGAGGTCAAATGATTTATTCTACCTTTCTTTTAGTGTGGGGCCTAAATTGCTAATGAAAGGGGACACTAGTTACTTACAAAGTGAGATTGGGGCAGTAAAAGGGATGTTAGATTCTAGCCGGTAGTCATTTTTTTTGGGAAAAATTGCAATTTTGGTCTCCAACTTATTATCTCAATGGCAAATTAGTCATAACTTTCACAACGGAACGAATTGGTTTCCAACATAATTATAGCTGTACAATCAATTTTCAATAATATTCACAAAGATATGTCCAAATTTACAAAGATATCTGTTAAAACGACGTCTAGTAGCCACCAGCTATGTCCAACTTTACAAAGATATTTTTCGTTTCTTAACTTTGACTTGTGTCCATACATTTGATATGATACACCGACCCATTTGGCATAATTTTTATTTTTTGCTTTTGCTTCTTTAGGAGAGTTTTTGGAGAAAAGCACCTTAATTTTGTTTGAAAATTAAGTTTTAAAAGTACTTCTAGGATGAGATGTATTTCATATTTCAAAAGTACTTTTACAAGAAGTCACATTGAATCAACTCCCTCTAAAAAGTTTTCTAATTAAAATAAGTATTTTCATAAAATTAATTAGACAGATTCAAAAGCTGCTTTGGGTCTCAAAAGCTACTTCTAGCTTTCCAAAAGTTATGCCAAACGAACCCATAATTCGTTAAGGCCCACATAAATTTCCAAATTTTGGGATGAAATATTTTTGAGACCAATGATACAATTTTTCCTCTTTCTTTAGGCTTGTAATTAGAGTGTGTTAGGCAAGTTGATATGAACATAGTTGCACAAAATTTAGGATAATAACAAATGTTGAAAAATATGTTAGCTATCATGGTGAAATTCTAATTAAGAATTATATGATATGATATGGATAAGTTCGTGTGAAAGGATCTTTAATATTTTCTGATAAAAAATTAAATTATTTTGAATCGTTTGTCGTTTTGTAAATGGCATGTTTTTTACAACACTTTACGACATAGTTTATTCCACACATTACCAATTCCGAACACATAACATGTATCAGTCTTTTGCTCTATCTAGTCGTGTGACGTGAAAGTAATGGACTAATGCCTTAATTAACAAATAATCTCCTTAATAATTCAACACAAAATCACAAAGTTAAGTTGGCTATTAAACAACAACTAACTTCCATTGCTCTGTAGGACCCTTAAATATCAGCCAAAGCTAAAATGTGGGGCCCCAAATTATTTGACGCTTAAAAGTATATATTACTCATTTTCTTTACTTATTTATAATTTTGTAAATTTGCCTAAGGTCCAAAAGTTTTTTCATGATAAGCAAATGTGTAAACGTTAATTATTTATTTAATGGAAAGCGAAAGGACCTGCAACAGAAAAGGCTCATTTTCATACTTTTTTCATAGTTGTGGAGGTTAAGTTATTATACTTTCCCATATGTAAAAACTTAAAAAAGGTAAATATTAATGAATTATTCTAATGGTACTTGGTATATCACCACTTACACAAGGGTGTCCATAATGAACACCAAACGCCCTCCTATTGGTGGAGTGCCAGGGCAGCACCACCCAATATTAATGGGAAGATGAAGGTGGGGAAATATCAGCCAAAGCTAAAATGTGGGGCCCCAAATTATTTGACGCTTAAAAGTATATATTACTCATTTTCTTTACTTATTTATAATTTTGTAAATTTGCCTAAGGTCCAAAAGTTTTTTCATGATAAGCAAATGTGTAAGCGTTAATTATTTATTTAATGGAAAGTGAAAGGACATTTAACAGAAAAGGCTCATTTTCATACTTTTTTTCATAGTTGTGGAGGTTAAGTTATTATACTTTCCCCATATGTAAAAAAGGTAAATATTAATGAGTTATTCTAGTGGTACATCACAACATACATAAGAGCGCCTCCTATTAGTGGGGTGTCAGGGCACCACCACCCAATATTAATGGGAAGATGAAGGTGGGGTGGGGTGGGGTTTGTGGGTAGGGGGGTGCTGATTGTTTTTATTTTATTTTTATATTTTTATGTCTTTATTTTAATTGTTAATATTTGAGAAAATGTAGTTATACCATTTTACCATATACAATTTGATAAAAATTGGTCAACTAATAGTCAAATGGATGGGTTTTCATCCATTTGGACTCTAGGTGCTTTTTTTCAAAGGTTTGGAATCGTTTGTGGCACAAATCGAAGGTTGAGGTAAAGTCTGCAAAAAAACTCAAAGATTTGGGACCGTTGCTTCAATTTTCCCATATTAATGCCTTCAAATTATTTTATGAATAAAAAACTAATTCATGTCTTTATTTTTTAAGTAAAATTTAATATATGTCTAAATTCATAGACTTGAATATATTACATGATTGGTCGAATTTTTACTAGTGCACATTATCCTATTAGAATAAACTAGTTGTACACACTTGGTGTACATACACTCCATGTATTGTCAAGATCTGTGTCATTGATTATTTAAAGTGTTTTTAAAATCAATATGTAAAAAATTGTCACATCACAATAATATCAAACTTAATGTCAATAAAATTGTACATGTAATATGATGTATCCTAAACTATAAATTTTGTTTTGTGCCCATAAAAATAATTAGGAATCGAATCGTGAACCGACCATGTCCAGAATAGTACTTGGTTTTTGAACTATAGATACATGACTCTGGAGCTGAATTTGTCATTTTCCATAAGTTAATTTTTTTTTTTTCCATCTAGACCCAATGACCTGACCCAACAAGTAGCAAGTTTGAAAATTTTAACAATTAACAAATTTGCAATGTCCAAATAGTAATAATCCATCATATCATATCACTCTCGTTCATAACCACTCTTGATCGTATTTTACGCGTTGTCACCCAACAAACCGATCTTTAGGCATTGTATGTAAACCACAGCTAATATTTGATGTTGTTATGTTAAATATTAGATATTATTTGGTAACGTATTTGTAGTGGATCAAGAATATGTTCGAATATGTATTTAGCTGCATATTTTATTCATTCTAGTTTTACTAGATATTTGAACGATAATTTATATAATCAACTCGCGATTTTTAAATAAAGTTTTAACTTTTACGGATAAAATTGAATTTGAATTGACGATTGAAATTCGAGTTTGATTCCAATAATTACACCAAGCCTACCACTCTCTAAGCTCATCATGACAACCGAGATATGTCATATGTAGTACCTCTAGTTGCACTTGAACCACGTTCCTTTTCTTAATCATGTGTTGCTTTGACTTATTTCATAAGAAATTTACTTTGCTAATTTAGAGGCATTTTTGCATGATTGGGGCTACTCATTTATTTCCACTTGATTTCTTAGAGCAACATGCACATGCGCACCTCTTCTTGTATTCAAAATCCAAGGCAACTTCTCTTCATATTGTATTCATATCCATAGAAAATGTGCCCTATATGTCTAGTAAACAAAACATAAGTACATGGACTTTATGGAACTCACTTAAATATTGAAGACATTGCGGGCTACCCCTATAGCTTCTTGGAGTAGTGACAATAACTAGGCATGGCATTAATTGTACAAACAATACACTAGCATGTGCAATGCATATAATATTTTCTTATCGAGCATTGAGCAAGAAATGTCATGCTACTCATTAATCTTTAGTACTTAGGTTGAGCTAAACATATAATTTTATAGTATAGGCATGAGAATTGGAACAAACTGCGAAAAAAGTTTGATATTTAAATTAATAGAATTGATCGATGGGGAGGTCGAGAATTTGTCGGTATATCAGACATCAACTTCGAGTGAATTACAAGTGATCTGGTACGTTGTTTGGTGAATCTTCTACTTTATTTCTTCTCCTTTAATCTATTATTTTGTTAAGTAGCGGAATGTCAATCCTTTTTGACTACACATTTGCCATTGGGAGACAAATTACTTAGGAAGTTTGATTGTCTGGTTGTATCCCTTGAGAAATACACAGACATCTTTGGACTTGTTGCTACTATTGCATCTTGTCTATTGGGCAATTTTTGTAGATTTGTGTTGAGCCAACTATCGGCAAGTCATAGCTTACTCTTAACATGCCAACGAATTGGAGAGCTGCTCCTCTAAATAATGTAATTTTGAGATGAAACTTCAAATTTTAATATGATATCAAAGTTTTTTGAGATACGATAGAATGTCGTGAGGTAAGATGAACTTATGATCTCCCAAAATGAGCAGTACATATGATATAACGACTTGGATAGAGATGTTCGGGTCATTACATGAGATATTTGATAATGAAGTAATAATTAAACATGAATTGAAACTTCGCAATTTGATGAGCAAGTATTTGTACTGTAAGTTAAGATCTCCAACTCATTTAGAATTCACGATATTTGAAGTTATTGTTCATATTCATGGTGTCGGTGATAGCTTTTATTGTTAATTTTATCATGTAATTGTGCTAGAGAAGAATTGATTGTACAACATTATTTGATAGTGAAAGATTTAATTGGAATTCGACTAGCACATAGACATAAGCATATAGTCAAATCACATTAAATCAGGTGTTTCTTTAGTTCTTGTTTAGATCCCCCCCCCCCCCCCC
>CAIGRQ010312504.1:0-11199 GCA_903798375.1 Fraxinus sp. D2006-0159
TAACATTTCATGTTAGTTTAGGTTGACCTTCTCTTACGGTGCTATCGAGATTGCATCAGTGTTACAAACAAGAACCTCTTTTTTAGTGACGGCAGAATACTTGGAAAAGAAGGGAATTAACCTACTATTTGTTGCAAGTAGCTAGTTCCTTAGGTGTTTCGTTGTTACTTTTGTCATCCCAGCTTTACTAGAAAGTGACCGTTCACCTTTCTCAAAGGGGTACCCCCATGTGGCATGTGCCACTAACTCCCCAACATAATATTATGTGCTTTCAATCAGGTGTGTGGGCATTACACTAGGTTACACAATTATTTTTGATAGATATAGAGATGCTTCGAAGCCAAATTTTTTTTTTTTTTTGTATTCATGTAGCGGATTTCAAATTTGTTCGAGGTTAGAATAATAAAATTCCATTCATTGTTTTACTTTTAGCTACTCGATTTTTTTCATTAGGTCGTGTTGGACCAAGATATCACTAGGCACTGAACCGAGGCTCAACCAAAGAAAATGTAGAGCATGTTTGGTACGTTTGACTTAATAAATACCCGTTTGAGTCACATTATAATTTTCAATCACACATTTTTCAATAAAATAATATTTTTCATCACATCAGTAACTANTAACTATTCTTTCTTTTTCAACCACATATTCATTGTCACATTACAAATAAAATGCATTCTTTTCATTTTAATGTGCATCAAACAGGGGCTAAGATTGAACATGATTAAAAGAAAAGAAGTCGTGATAGAAATGGTAGGTTGTCTTGACCAGTCCCGTCCATACAGCACATTAAACACACCAATAGTGGACAGTACATGTCTTGTAACCTGTTTTAGGCCATGATGACAACAAAACAAATTATCAGGAAAAGCCACTCCAGAACTTTAAATTTAGGTTTGACAACTCACATGTGGCTTTAATTTTTCCTACCACTTAGCATACTGTGTTTGAGTAAACCAAATAAGTACCAAAATTGTGAGAGCTACATTTCACCAAATGCAATTGGATTTGATATTGGAAACAAATGGGATCTCCTTCAACTCGCTGGCATATTTATTGGGAACAGTATTTGCAGGATAATGCACTCAATTTGCTATATGATTAGTTACTATGATAATGAACGTAGAATCGATAAAAATAAATACTTACGATTAGAGGTGATACCACTTGATGTAAATTTTTAAATATTAAATAGTCCTGAGGATTGTTCTCGTAAGGGTTACTACTCAAACATTAGCGCAGCGGTACGATACTCTGTACCATCGATACGTAATCGGGATTATAAAAGTGGATAGTCACTATTTCTTGATACATGGATGATGACGAAAGGTTAAATTTCATGCAAATGATGCAATATCAGGGATAACAATTAATATTGGTAACGGCAACTGCCCACTTCTGTAGACATTGAATGCTATTTTACCAATGCTTAAATCACATGCCAAGTGACAGTTGTTGGTACCTTATCCTCCCCAACTATAGCAAAATCCACTTCAGAACATTGATGAATGGGGGAAAAAATATGAAAATTTAGGCCTTCTTTGCTCCATTATTTTCAAATACATATTTTTTTCTCTTATTTTCAATCACATTTTTCAATAAATAATATTACACTAAATTCAAAACTTTTCATTCTTTTTTAACAACACATTTTTCATCAAATCACTATTTCAAAATATATTTTTCTCAATAATATGGGGCTCAAATAGGCTAATATAAAAGTCGGTCGTGGAAAAGGTATCCTTGCATAGAAATTTCCGTAGTGTGCTTTTCAAAAACTTGGCTTTTTTCAAATTTGAGTTGTAATTCAGTTCAGTTTTGAGTAGGACCAGGCAGCATGTCTTAAATCAAGCTGGATGCTCAATATTTGCTTAATAAATCAGCTGAGCAGAAGCAAATATTAGTGCTCAAATTTGACACAAAAATAAAATAAAATCATGGCCATTTCTTCTTTCCTCCCCTTTCTTGTTCTTCTCTCATTCTTCTCACCTTTAATTTCTTCATCACCTACAAGCATTACAATTCCTATCTCACTTGTGAACACAAAACCCTATTCAGATCCATACCAGAAGCTCAAACACTTAGCTTCAATCTCCCTAGTCAGAGCCCACAACCTCAAAACTCACAAAAATGTATCTTTGTCAACCATCCCTCTCTTCCCCTACAGTGGAGCCTATTCCATTTCTCTCAAGTTTGGCACTCCACCCCAATCAATTCCTTTGATAATGGACACTGGCAGCAGCTTTTCTTGGTTTCCTTGTACCAAACACTATGCATGTAGAAACTGTACAGTTTCTTCCACTGGCTCAGGTTTTATTACACCATTCATTCCTAAACAGTCTTCTTCTGCCAAGATTATAGGATGTCAGAGCCCGAAATGTCGTTGGATTCACACTGCAATTGATTCCCATAAAGAAAACTGTACACAAATCTGCCCTCCTTATCTAATTCTATATGGTTTAGGCTCCACAGGTGGTATAGCCATGGTTGAAACACTTGATCTGCCCGACAAGAGAATACCGAATTTTGCTGTAGGATGCTCACTATTTTCGTCGAACCAACCAGCCGGAGTAGCTGGCTTCGGCCGGGGACTTTCCTCATTGCCAAGCCAATTAGGCGTCAAGAAATTTTCCTACTGTCTTCTTTCCCACAAGTTTGACAACACAGATACTAATAGCATTCTATCCATAGACTACGAGTCGAATTCTGATCAAAAGACTGGAGATTTAAGCTACACTCCACTTCTAAAAAACCCGGTGAGTCCTGGAAATATTGCGTTATCAGATTATTACTATGTCGGTTTGAGAAAAATCACCCTCGGAAGTCAGAGAGTTAAAGTTCCTTACGAGTACTTATCAGCAGATTCAAATGGCAATGGAGGGACTATAGTGGATTCAGGATCCACATTTACTTACATGAATCCAGCCGTGTTTAAGCTCGTTATGATTGCGTTTGTCGAGCAGGTGAAAGACTACAAAAGAGCTGAAAACGTCGAAAATCAGACAGGTTTAAGGCCATGTTTCAACATTATGGGGCATAAAACAGTGCAACTCCCAGAACTGAGATTGCATTTCAAGGGTGGTGCAGAAATGGAATTGCCCTTGGAGAATTATTTTTTGACCGCTGGTGATAATGAAGATTTAGTTACCTGTTTTACTATGGTTACGGCCAATAGTTTCTTGGGACAAGAACTAACTGGTGGTCCATCTATAATTTTGGGAAATTTTCAGATGCAGAATTTTCATGTAGAGTATGATCTGGGGAATGAAAGGTTTGGATTCATCAAACGGTCATGCAAATGACAGAAAATTATTCAATGAAAATTATTGAAGAAGTAAGTTCATAAATTCTAGAACGTAAGTGTTGGGGGTTGATTCAAGTCCAATGAAGATGCAAATGGCTCCAAGACTTGGGGATCCTTCGGCACGCTTTGGCTCAGTTGGATCAATTTGGGAAATAATACTATTTTTTCGATTGTTAATGGGATTCTAAATAAAACTCGATGCAAAGTCTGGTGTCTAGAGAGTCAAACTAGTACTTTTCCATTTTCTTGGACGATTAATTTCTCTTCTATGTAAAGTATTGCAATATTAAGAGACTCGATTTTATCAAATTCTCGACATTCTTGTTAAATTAAGGAATATTTGATTCACGTATTATTTTGTTATTCGCACTTGGAAATGCCAAAAAAGAAAAGGGTACTTACATGAGTCGAATGGTATGATAAAAATCTCGACAGGAATTTTTGATTCATATGTCATCTTAGTGTTCTCTCTTTGAATTGCACAAAGGGAAACGGTACATGCACAATGGAATGACAGAAACTAAATTTTATGAAAATAAAGCTTAATTTTGTGGTCTGCGCATAAATACTCTAATAGAAAACAAACAAGACAAAACTCAAGAATAAACAGACCGACCACATTGTCAGAGAGAAGGCAGAATATAACCAGAGAGAGGCATTAACACAAGTGTTCCATTTAACAACCTCAATTACGCAAAAGGAATTTATCCACCCCTCCCCCATTGTCCATGATCTTACAAAAGTCAATCGATTTGCTTTTCATTGTAGTCAAGAAAATAGAGCTTCAAAGATGGCTGGACCAGCAGAGTTCGTACCTCCAACCGCTTTAAGTACCTTAATGTACACCTCAGGTGCTCCTTCCAGTCTTCTCAGAAGTTCTATTAAAACCTCTGCCTCTCCCACGGCTTGCTATGGAATTGGTCGACACTCTAGCGTTCTCTGTAGGCATTCTCTGCCATCCACCTCGGGGGGCCGTGAAGCTGGGAGGCATTGATTGATTGTGCCGCCAAGCTTGGCTCTTGTTCTCTGTAGGCATTCTCTGGCATCCACCCCGGTACGTAGAGTACATTGGCATCGATTGATTGTGCTGCCATGCTTGGCCCTGGGTGGGTAAATTGGATGGAATCGATTGATTGTGCCGCCAAGTCTGGCCATTATTCTCCCATCCATGCCAAACTTGACCACGAGGAGCAGTCGGGTGATTATTCAATCTCGAATAATGACCTGCATTAGATGAACGCGTGGTATTCAATGGAAAGAAATTGTTGTGCACTGGTACTGATGATATTTGAAGACCTTCAATTCCTTTATATTGTCCAATATGAGTAGGAATTTGGGACCCCGAGTTCTCATGTCCTGAATAGTTGGTAGCAAATGGTGGAACCTTCCCTTCTCTGGAGTTTGAGTATCGACCTCGACTAGAAACCATATGAACTCTCGCATCAGAAGAAATAGGCGACGAATTTCTGTGAAAAGGTCTACTCACAGCATGCCTTGGAAAATTGTTATGCCTTCCAAAGTTTTTGCCTCCATTGTAACTATATCCAGCACCGGCATTTTTTGGGATCACCTCAGGGAAAGATTGTTCAGACTTGACTTGACGGTAATCTTTTCTCGGCCTTCCTTGATTATTAACCCTGTATGTCATCATCCTCGTAGGTATCAAAACGTTCAGGACAGAAGACAGAAAGAGAATTGTGAGCGGATTTTGAATTGACAGACCTTTGACTGCAATGGGAATTGCTGCCCCAGTGTTCATGCCAAAGCTTCGTTTCAGGTATATCTGCTTCATAGACAGTCTGAAAAACAAACTCGTGATAACTAAAAGATCATCTGAAATCTGAAAGATACTTGCCATCCATAAATATAAATATTATACCTTACAATCTGGGATATTTACATGTGCTAAAAGCCTCGGGATTAGTTGACAATGTTGAGGGGTCTCATATAAAACACATCTGGATAGTAGAAGAAATACGAAAAATAAGAATATATGAGGCAAAAATGGAAAAGAAATATGACAAGCAAACATCGAATTCGCAGGCTTACAGAACACTTGGAGCATAATCCTCGTTATCAACTTCAGCTAAATAGGAGTCCTCGGAATTCAGATGCATATAACTGTTAATTAGCTCACTGAACAATACGACACAAGTAGATAATCTGCCCCTTGTTAATGGTTTTTCAATAGTTCGCTATACTTTCAGCATGTTTGGCTATGTTACTTTGTTCTAATGTCTAAGTAAAGAAGTTTTTTGTTCAAAGATAACACTTACTTTGCCGTCTAAAAAACAAATAATTTTTTTTTTCAAGCTTCTTAGCCAAACATGCTCTTCATAACAAAAATCTACAATACCTTGAAAGGCTATCTAACTTAATTACACCGTCATCCTCCATAGAGAAGCTTTCACAGTGTGATCTAATCTCTCGACCAAATTTTGTTGAGCTACGTACAAAAACCTTATCAGGATTCTCGGTGTTCCTCATTATCTCAAAATCCTATACATAGTAAGAAAAACTTGAAATCAAGTTAATCTGCACTGAAAGAGAAATGGAGAGACAAAAAAATGAGAAAAGGCATACTACACAAATCATATCCTGAAACTAGTATATTATTTAATAGTGAAGTTTTACTTTATGAGTATGTATAATATTGGACTATTTAATTTTTAGTAGAGAAAAAGTTTCAAATGACCAAAATTCCATTATGTTATAATGCAATAAATTTATGAACAGATAAGGGACAATGTTTTAATAATATGAGTTAGTGAGGTAACAATAGTCCTGTCTAACAAGTAAAAAGGTGTGCTCACCTTGACAATAACCCACCCCTATATTATTGAACCCCAACCTGATGTGCCCATAATATATTTTTGACACGTCAACACATCACATCTCAGCAAACAAGAAGACACCAACACATTTTTTACACTTCAGCGCATTACACCTTCGTGTATTTCCATTTCCTATGAAGAGACTGGGGACACAAATTCATGACAGTAGATCTAGCTCTTCTCAACTCTACCTTACTGTCAAAATAAGCGAAATTTTTCCACTTAAAAACTAAGAAAAAAGTAACTTATAAATAAACCCAAATGTGTGGAGATATAAAAGTTACACTTACAAAATAAGTTTGACTACCATTAAACTTAGCCAAACATGCTCAAATTTGTCATTACCTTCAATTCCTTCTGAATTTTTGTAGTCTCAGTTAGGAGACGCTCTTCATCTATGAAAGGAAGCTTGCATATACCCTATTGGGGACAGGGAAAAAATCAGTGTTAACAAATGAAACAAACTACTTCCACGATTACAATTCAAATATCAAAACTACGAAAATTTGTAAAAGTAGTAGTAAAACCTGCCAAATATATCTTTTGCCATCAATATCCGTCTCGAATTCTATACGTTAAAAAAAGGAAATAAATATCATCCTTCCAGAAAATCCCTTATTATCACTTACAGTTGACAGGTCTCACCGGCTGGGTAAAAGTCAATGATATTGGAACTCTCGTCAACCATAAGCCCCTTGTATGCCAGAGGAAGTGCATGAGCGCTGCATAATTTTGTTTTCAGTTAAATAAATTTCATAAGAAAATCAAAGTGAAAAATATAAATAACAAGAGTAATGCTATTTAGCACCACTAGTGTTACAACACGAGTCTAGGTGTCATTAAATAAAAGGTATAATTAAATGTATCCATTAATTTCACCTTGAGTAATGTTATTCATCCCCAATGGGATTACGACCACAATCTAATTTCACTTATCATTTAATCTTACATTAAAGTCAACCACAGTGAGGATGAATAGCATTATTCTTTCACCTTTAATTCAACTTATCACATAATGCCACAAAGATTGGTACTAAATAGCATTATTCAAATAATAAATAGCAAAGATAAAGAACTATACCTTCTTGGGGGAAGGACTCCCATAAGCTGATCAAATGGTTTAAATGGCAAGCCTTTCAGGAAATTTACTTTAACTTGTGAGAGTCCTTTAAAATCTGAAGCAAACGGAGCATAATGGTACGGATAAAACCTACAATAAGATATCAATGAGAATTTTACATATTTCGATAGCAGTTTGTGAGAAAGTTCCATTTTTATTAAAGAAATTTCTTACCACGTCCACGAAGGAACTCCAGTAAAGTAGTACAGAAGAACCCAACAAAGTCCTTCACCATAATTTCTGACCTACAAACAACAATTGTAATGCGAGGAATGATGCCACATAATACAGGATTCGTTAAATAGCAAAAGCTACACTAATAAACCCCCAGGGATACAAACAAGTTTCTTATTTTTGCAGGAGTTACTTTCAGAATGAGTAACATACTTCATAAAAAGCAACTTTTTTACTTATTTATATCTTAGCCAAACATTCTCATTTAACTTCTAAATATACCACTTCTTTTCTCGTTGTTTCGATGTCCCCAGAATCAGCAGAAAATTTCTCCTTATAATATCTCTCCTTCCATCCAGGTAGACCTAATTTCACCTGTAACAGAATACAGAAAAATGAATCTTCATCCTACGACAAGAAGACTACTGAAAAAGAAATACAAGTCCGGACAGATTTACAGACTTTATCGGTTCCAAGATCAACATTTTTGAAAGTATCTGCTAAGCCTCGAATTTGATCTTTCAACTTCTGCTTCAGCTCTTTCGTATTACATAGAATCTGATGTAAAAAAACACAACCAAAATGTTATATATAGCAAGAGAATGGAAAAGATTGAAGATCGGGAAAAATGGAGGAAAATACCAAAAGAAAAGTGGGAGGAAGTTGATAAATGAGGGGAACTTGTTGGATAAATAAAGTTGCTGACAAGAAGTCTAGTTACACTTCAAAAGAATTTAAAGAGGGAAACAAATAAATAAAGTCATACTTGTGAATTGTCAACACTCGGTGGTCTATCAATCTGGCTTGCCGCAGGATTTACATCTAAGAAAGCATCAGAAGTATTTGATAAATCTCCTTTCTCGTTCTCTTCCCCTTCATCAGTTTGCTGGATAAACATTGTTTTCCAATTTACTTCCACTAAAAACTTTATAGCATATAATTATTGATCAAATACAAAGATAATTATCTGCACTCACATCATCCATACACTCTGCTAAAATCTGCTTCAATTTTTTTTCCCTCAGTCGAGATCTTTTCGTGAATATTTGGTCCTCGTATTGACCAACATAAAACATGAACTTCTCAATTCTTTTCATATCGATGTAGGAGGCATTTTTCTCATTCACCTGTTACAAATGCCACCATACAAGATGTTTAACATGTTTCGCTAAGCTTAAAAAGTTTGCATTGGAAAACTTTATTTATAATTAAATAAGTATTTTTAAAATAAATCTATTTGTTGTGGGTCAAAGTTGGATTAAGTAATTACTTAATTTGGGATTAAGATGAACACTATTTTCAATTGAATTAATTATTTTTCTTAAAAGTAGATACTAACATATATCCTTCAATGTTAGGAAGCGGTAAGTTCTGTAAATGTAGCTTCAACATTTTTCTCTCTTTTTTCTTTCAGTTAGCCAAACGGGCGGGTAGCGAGTCCTCAAAACACAACAGTCACGAGTCACGACAGTGGAAGATAATAATTACCCGTTTCAAATCGACCAAAAAACCTCCAATTTTTCTGAATTCTTTTTTATAGACATGCATCAACAGATCTACAGCACCCTGCAATAAGAAGGATTTTTCTAATTTATTAATTACAAGAAGCCTGTAGCACCTTAATCATCAAATCTTACGTACTTAGTTAAGCTTTAACTACAAAAGATGAAAAGAAAACCTCATGAATCTCAAGGGTAGGCACATGTGGAAGAAAATCATTCCCAACAAAGAAACAAATGAAAACGAAATCGTCTACTATCCTTTCAAAATCACCAACAAAATTCTCAGGTAGATCATTAATATCCATATCCATATCCAGCTCCAGATACTCTCTCAGTATCCAAACATGGAGAAACTACACATTCCGGAAAAATTAAGTCAAATAAACAAATTTCCAATTATTGTATCCATATTACATGAATAAATATTAATTACGTGGATGCTACCTGGAATGGTCTACTCAGGGTCTTAGATCTTTTATTATCTGTGTGAACAGCATCATTGAGTACTACAGATTCTTCCAAACTTGAAACTTCGGCCCTATGAACACTATGTTCAAGAGCTGATACACGACAAAGTTGTTCCTCTTGAACAAGCAAATCCTACAAATAAAGTCCAATATTCAAAAAATTTTAATGCGACATCAAATTTAGACTCATAAGGTTTTAAAGCTTGTGAACATATTAAAGCTAGAATCATTTTTTTTCAAAAGAGACACGAGTAAAAGCATGCTTAAAAATGGACCTCTCTTATAATAGAAAAATACAGCTCATGAGTGGCCAATGCAAGCATTATAAGGTCTGCATCCTGCATTAAAATGTAATGAAGTTAGATACTATGATACAAGGAAGTGGCAAAGACGAAAGGGTACTTAAATAGCATAACATTTACACATTTTTTCTTTTCTGTAAAAATTGCTCAGGTAAAATGATGCTGCAAGTATGTTCTCATACGTACCAGGCCATAGAGGCAGTGGCGTGTATTTGCATTGTAAACTGGCAACGAACGCTGGGCACGTATAAAAGACATGATTTTGTGTTCTCCCTCTCCAGGCACATTAGCATCCGAAAGGATAACCTAAAATATGTATAAAAAAGAAGGAAAAGTTAATGATGTGATGGAAAATATTATTTTATTGAATAATATGTGGTTGAAAATGAGTAGAAGAATGAGAATGAAAAAAATAATGTGGGACAAACAGGGCCTTAAATAGCATAACATTTACACATTTTTTCTTTTCTGCAAAAATTGCTCAAGTAAAATGATGCTGCAAGTATGTTCTCATATGTACCAGGCCATAGAGGCAGTGGCGTGTATTTGCATTGTAAACTGGCAACGAACGCTGGGCACGTATAAAAGACATGATTTTGTGTTCTCCCTCTCCAGGCACATTAGCATCCGAAAGGATAACCTAAAATATGTATAAACTGTTTCTTTAGTCAATCGAATCTTTAGCAGCTAGCAAGGGATATGAATTTTTGCCTTGAGATAGACCTTGATATTACTCCAGGCTGCATTGCCATTAATCCTCTGCCTGATGTAGCTCTCAAGTTTCTTCGATAGCATGTACATAAATTCTGTTCCAGGCGTGATAACATTGGAATCAGAAACCTTTGATTCTGCTTTCGGTAATACAGTTTTTCCTTCCTTTTCAAACTGTTTTCTCAACGTTTCTTCCATTTCCTCCTGGATTTTATATAAATACTAGATTTGTAAGCACAGAATAAACAGTAAGAAGCTTGTAGAGATTGAAAGTATATGTGAAAACTCAAAAAAAGAAAACAAAAAACAAGAAAATTCCAACAGCAATTTGGTTGTCCTTGGAAGCTCGAAAACGTCTAGCCCTTTGCTGATTCATTTTTGCTCGTGGAGCCACTCCATCTGTATCAAATGCCAAGTCATGGACTATAAAATTATTTTTGCCAAGTCAGCTGAATAGCTATGCTATCAACTCAATTTGAAATATAATTTATCATAGAGGATGCATTTACTAATGGTTATTCAGGTAGAAAAAAATCACTACTTAAGCAAGGATTACTCAACACACTAAAATCAGGTTGTCGATGAATAAGACCAATGATCGTGACTGTGAGAATTTTTGACTGATAATGTGGAAGAAGATAATATATGGTATGAAATTTGTAATTCAGCTGACAAAGAACCTTTGTAAGTTGTAACTCAAAAGTTGTCAAAGAAGTTACAGCTATGAGAATGGCTATGGTATTAGAGTGTTATTTCTGAACCAAGAAACCTCTATAGGTGAAGTG
>CAIGRQ010312524.1:0-10817 GCA_903798375.1 Fraxinus sp. D2006-0159
TGATGATTTTGAAAACTAAGAATACTTGGTACTGGTGTCATTATATCCAAACTGTTCAAATGTTTAAATGAAATGGTTAGCACATTCAAGATGACATTTCATTGGTCTTTACATAGGTGATGGTGGTGAGATCAAACTTGGTGTCGGAAAGAAATGGTGTTGTGGTGGATGGCGTGATAGTTGTGTTGGTAGCGGTGGTTGCTGGTGGTGATGAAAGGCGATGGTGTTAGTAAATCACTTAATTCCTAGTGTGTAGGTGGTGGTAGTGTAAATCACTAAAATATCAAATAAAAGTAGGAAAAGAAAAATGTAATGGACCCCACGTGACACCATTTGACACCGTCCCTGTGATCCACATCAACTACATGAAAGAGTAATGAACTCCCAAGTTTCGATTTAGCAGGGTAGCATATTGAGGCCGAAACCAGTTTACTGCAGTCCTCCATTGGATGACCATTTAAGGACACAACTCTGGATTCAAAGCCGATTTACTAGAAGCTTCCTTCATTTTCAACCATTAGATGATACATGATAATCTCCACCTTGCATATAGGTTGTCCTAAATGTATCACTTTTCGCCGTATTGATTTGAGATATTTTATATGTTGTACTAGGTTTTGTCGTGGATCTATTTTATAGTTTCTATAAACATGTAATTTTTCAACATGTTCCATAATCCATGCTTTACTAGCATCCCTCTTAAGGATGCTAAACGTGCGCATAGATCCAGCCATATCTGATCAAACACAAAAATTAAAACTAATCACAATGAATCATATAACCTAATCAAAACCCACACAACTCATGAACGTATATATATTTCTAAACCAATTCAAAGACGTTGGAATGATGTTAAACACATTTTTCGTTATCTAAAATGTACTATTCATTTGGAATTATTTTATTCTAAAATGTCAGGATCCGTGTTAGTGGGATATACAAATGTGGGTTATCTTTCAGATCCACATAAAACTAAATCATAAGCAAGATATATCTTTACACATGGTATGTCAACTATATCATGAAGATTTGTGAAACAAATATTGATAGCAACATCTTCAGACCATTTTGAAATTATTACAATCCATGAGACAAGTCGAGAATATGTATGGCTGAGCAACATGACCCATCATATTCAAGAATCATGTAAATTAATTTCAATAAAAGATAGTCAAATAATATTGTATGAAGATAATACTGTTTGTATTGCACAACTCAAATGTGGCTATATTAAAGGAGACAAGACAAAATATATTTCTCTAAAATTCTTTTATATGCATGAGTTTAAGAATACTGGTAATATCGATGTTCAACAAATTTATTCAAGCGACAATATGACTNACAATTTTGTATGAAGATAATACTGTTTGTATTGCACAACTCAAATGTGGCTATATTAAAGGAGACAAGACAAAATATATTTCTCTAAAATTCTTTTATATGCATGAGTTTAAGAATACTGGTAATATCGATGTTCAACAAATTTATTCAAGCGACAATATGACTGATTTATTCACAAAAACACTATCAACATCTATATTCAAAAAATTGGTTCATGAGATTGGAATGTGTCAATTCAAATATTTTTAATAATTAACGTTAGGGGAGTAGTTGTACTCTTTTTCTTCGCTTAAGTTTTATCTCATTGGATGCTCTTGGTAATGTTTTAATGAGACATCATTTATTTTTAATAC
The DNA here is from genome assembly GCA_903798375.1 of Fraxinus sp. D2006-0159. Classification (NCBI taxonomy): domain Eukaryota; kingdom Viridiplantae; phylum Streptophyta; class Magnoliopsida; order Lamiales; family Oleaceae; genus Fraxinus; species Fraxinus sp. D2006-0159. The sequence goes on from CAIGRQ010312524.1 coordinate 1,695, forward strand.
TCCAAAATAATTGTAATATTTTTTTCCCTTCATTTAACATTTTTTGTTCCATTAGATTTTTATCGAATAAGTTTGTAACAAGACAGTCATTTTGTAATGTGTCATTCAAGGAGTATTATAAATCATATATTTCTTAGTGAATGATAATTATACCCTTGCATCCATAGTTATTATTACCATTGTATCCCTTACAACCATAATTCTTCCTTGTAAATATCGAGTTTTGGTTATCAATAAAACATATACAAGTCTATTGACTTATACTTTTTTCTCTATTTTATAACATTATATAATTTTACTTGATTTTTACATTGATCACAACTTATTTATTAGATGATGACATCGAAGAATTTCCATTTCTCCATTTTAGAATATTGGAAAGAAAAAAAAATAAAAATAAAGCAGTAATAGTAATGTTTTATTTATGTGTGTTTGAATTTAAGGAAGATGTAGATAATACATTTTGTACACTTATATGAGGAGACTATATTTTAGGAAGATAATTAAATAAAACATAATAATCTTCTTAAACAAACATATTGGAGTAAAAATGTTGCAAAAGGTAATATATTTTGTGTGATTTGTTATTTTCAATAAATGATATTTTAGTCAGTTTAGTTATATATAATGACAATTATGTAAAATTTTCTATTTTTCCAATAATTATGGACCATGATTTTTTTTTTATTGTATTATATTTTAATTGCAATGAAAGTCTTTAATATTTTCTCATTGTTGCACTTATGTACTTGATTATTCTTTTTGTCGAATTCTTATCTTCAACTTTTAATGAACACGTATTGTCCCAAAGACAATTTCTACCATATCATTGAAATGAGGGGCATTTATTTTATCTAATTTTGTATTTGCCTTTTTATTTTTCTTAATTAAAAATGAGGATTTTTTCTGCCTTCGATGTAGTTATTTTGATCGGAAATTGTTATAAGGGACAAGATGTGATAATCAATCAAAAGCTTGATGATAAGAAAGGAAAAAAAAATGTTAAGAGGACGTAAGTTTGGGCACGGTAATCAATGAAGGTTGATGAGCTTCAATGCAATTAAATGCAGCGTAACATACGAAAAACCGTATATGAATATAATCATTTTTTTTTTTGTAGAAACGATTTTTTTTTTTTTTTTGGGTATTATTAGGCAAAATGTAATATGTTAAAAATAAATTTGAAAAATACTGTATGCAATGAACCACCATCAAGAAATAATCCAATCATCAAGAGTAATGAACATGATTAAGATAATTTAAGATCGTTGTACTTGTAGCAAAATTTTATTTTATTTAAAATTAGGAAGTGATGCCTTGTTTCATTTTGGTCTTCTTAATTAAGAATTTCAACAAAAGGTCAAGGCACCCTTTTTTGTGATGTGTCAAACTTAAGTTCAAGATTTGGTCAATCATTCACCCTTTGTATGTAACTCCAAAATGCAGGATAAACTTTATTTATAAGTCTTTATTCCTTAGATGCATAATTTGACTAGATTTTGCTGCCAAATAGATTTATCCATTGACTTTTCTACTTGAGAAATTATTCTTTACGGTCAATGCTGGAAATGGAACACCAATATTTTCACGTATTCTTGTTCTCTAGCAATTTTCATAGTAGGCCAAAAGTGTATACATACATGGTCGACCTTGATATTTTGGATGCCCTGTACAAAATTGTAGATTTGTATAGATGATGTTGAAATGAGGCATGGAGGCTGCCTTCATCTCCTACATATTCTATACTGATATACTAAAAGTCTTCGTTAGCTAGGAAAAAATTCCCATCCTATTTTATTATTATGAGCTAATATCTATTTAATTATTATAACAATGCACGATGGTACATGTTATAAGATATTCGGATAATTCATTTCGTATCTTATAGGATTTTCGATTGAAAATCCAAGCGAAGAAAAAATCCATCCGAATGGTATGATATTGATCCAATGAAAATATGAAAATAAAAAGTCGACATCAATTACTTCTACCGATAATGAAAATTAACCTCAGAAAATCGATCGCAAAGTACATCATTCGTTGGGGTTCAAAATGTGTAAATTAAAGTGAAAATTAGAGTTTGACTTTTAAATCTCTTGATAAGTGGATTTTATCATTTATACACCATCTACACCCGTTAAACATGAATATTGGGAGTACTTTTAGGGTATCGTTGCTTAAGCTCGTATTAAGGTAAAACTCAATGTTTGATGAGATTTTAGAGAAAAAAAAATAAAAATTGAGCAAAAAGGATGAGTTTTGTGCTTAATTTGAACATGAGGACCAACTTGATATAAATTGAAAGATCAAGGATATGAATTGCAATTACAACAAACTTGAGCTGACCAGGGTATTAAAAATAGAGACCAAACTGCATATAGTCGATAGTTGATCCATGCGTTCGTAGGACAATAGTCCATGTGATTGCAAGGACATGTTTGGCAAAAGCAGTGAACAACGTAGACACAGACGATCACATCTCTCAAATGATATTTATTTTGGATTTTTAATCTCTAAAAGTGAAATTTTCAATCTTGAAGCTATTTAAATATGTAAACATTGATTCATACACATCGAAAAAATGTCGTTAAAATGAATACATTTTTTATGTGACAGAAAGATAGATGATATTAAGCAGATTTTACTCTCCAATTTTAAGTCACGTGAAAATTTTATGCAGTTTTAATATCAAAATTGACAATTTCCATTATGTGAGGACCTATATCATATTTGGTCGGAGACTCGAAACCTTACATTTGAATGATAGAGACACGAAACCAAACTATTAAAAGATTAAGAAGCACAATCCTAATTTTTGTTAGTAAATTAAACACACTTTCTTATAATTGTTAAAAGATTAGGGCATCCTTTTGTGTTTTTGTTTCTTATTAGTCCTTTTTGAAAATTATTTCTTTTCTATCTCCCTCTCTCTGTCTCCTTGTCTGAAATTTGATGTGTAACTAGGTTGTCAAGATGAAGACAAACTGGTGAATAGTTAGCTACGTGCCTTGACCTTCGCTGTTGTTTAACTCAACCTCATCAAGTAAACCAACCACGTCCATGCAATTTCAAAACTCAGCATATTCACATTCTTAACGAACACGACTGGTGGATATATACTGTAATTTTCACACCTTATGTAGAAATAGAATAAAGTCAACTATGTAAACATCATTGTCGGTAACTTCCCGTCTTCCACCTTGAATTGTAAAAACCTCCTCGTATATATATATTAATACCTCTTAGTATCCTCAGATATAGGCAACAAGAACAAGGCCAAATAGTAACCAAATTTCCCTTTTCTTCCTTATAAGATGGGGAAGAAATCGATTCAATCTTCCATGAAAATATCAAAGAACGACAAGAAACAGCAACATCCCATCAATAATTTGATCAAGAACTTGCGTCCCAAAGTTTACATCATAGATTCTTCAAATTTCAAGAATCTTGTCCAAGAACTCACTGGAAATGGAAATTCTCCGGTCATGGTCTCATCTCCGTCTCCTCCTTATGCATCTATATCCCCTCCCGTAGAGGAAGTTAGGACAATTATAGATATAGAAGATCATGCATATCAAGAAAATAGCCTCTACTTTTCATCTGATTCATCAACTTGTTTTAGTACACCATCAGAAAGTCCAGATCTACAATACCGGCCGACAGAACCTATGAATTATTTATTAGAAAATTCACAGAATATCGATTTCTCATCACATTATGGGGATATAGAATCACTGCTATTTGAGATGGATCAAATTTCTAATTACACTACTGATTATCCATGCTATGCAATGAATCGGCAAGAGGTTCGCGTCTTTGATTACGAGTTCTCTGGCCTGATATGATATATTTTTTAGTAAAAATCATTGGCTATGTTGTGTATAGGTTTAGAATGATGTACATTTCTGTACAAATAGAGAAAACTATAATCTCCTCTTTAGTTAATTATCTCTGTATAATGTTTTGGATATTATTTCTTGATATTAAACTTTATTAATTTTATGTGAGTAATTTTTGAAACTTTTTTAAGATTTTATGATGGAAAAAATTTTACTACAGATTTTAGCGGTGGAAAATGATTTTTTTAAGATAATAATGTAATAGTTATGAACGTATTACGAAATTAATATTTGACTTTAATTGAATTTATAAATTTATATCCGAATGGAGAAATTGTAAACGCAATTCATTGAACAACAGATGAAACAAGAAACATTGGTATCTCACAGTTCCAATTGAGCCTTTTTTTTTTCCCTCTTTAATGTGACCGTAAATAATTGTTTTTTACAGTCAGCAAGAGACTTATCATTGTCAACTCTTATGTGTGTACAAGGACTTCAACTTTCTGCTAATCAGCTTACTGTTGCTAACTTACTAAGTGCTATTTGCAATTCCAAGCCATCAGACCATCACTTTTCCAGACCTTGAGCCTCGAGAAACTTCTGTTTGCCGTTAGACAGCATGAAGAGTTTCGCGGGAACCAGTCCGTTCGTCGGTTTCGCATTTTCTTTGTCGGCAATTTTGTTATCAGTTCAGTCTGGATCGGTATAATAGCAACAAATATAGTCGTTATTGTTTACGTATAAATGGGGCATCCATTGCTTCGATCCTAGAGTAAGAGATTTAGCTTCCTTTTCGTTTGTTTCAGTAGTTGAAGTAATCATTGACTTGAGCCTCCCTCTTCCAAACGACCGCGGATTTTTCCCCAATGTTACGTAAACTCATGGCTAATGAAACTGAGGGTGGATTGAACAAATGCGCTTCCACGTGGATTCCTTCTTTGGCTAATGCTTTTCCGACTTGTAGAGACAAGATGGCTCCCAAAGAATGGCCTGCAATACAAACGTTGCTGCTTCCATATTATGTCCCAAAGAAGAGAAAAGAAGAAGAAGAAGAAGAAGTAGAGCAAAACTGAAGAGTTCAGCAAAGGCTGTTTCTCATGTCCCACATCGTTGGTGGAGTAAACAAACGTTAGAGAAAGGAGATATAAATTAAACAGGCTTGAACGTGATTAAGCATACCTTTCTCGGCCTTTTGGCTAAGATCAAGTGTAGTATCTGTTCTTATCAGTTTAATATCTGATATGTGGGCCATTGGCTCACACGATATTAAATTTATTTTTTAAGGGGGAAGGTCCAATGTGTAGCTTGCTACTCGGGCCTTCGAGCGTTGCCCATGTGTTGCACTACAGCATGGGCCTGGCGCACCCCACCAAAACGAGTTCAATAATTTCTCTGTAAAAACGTGGAAGTCTGAATTCAGTAATTGGGCCTGTGTAACTACTGTCACAATCTCAACGATTTTTATATTGGAGTAGTTGAATTTCAAGTCATATCTTAGTAGCATTATAGACTAGTCTTGGTCTTTTTTCTGCATTCTCCACTCTGAAAGACTGTGAATGTTTGATTCTGTGTTCGGGGTGGGTGAAAGCCCTAGGTTGCATGGAGAAAGGGTAATAGAATTGTGAAGTCAAAAAGACTACTCTCTTAAAATGAGAGCTTTTGTCGAATGAGTAGAATACCTTACCTCTCCCAATCCCTTAAAAAATGAGTTTCAAGTAATTTCGGGCTATTATTTTCTATTTTAGAAAATTTAAGATCTGTTGTCGCTCACTCAAATCTTGATGTCTTACTCGATCATTTATTATTAGCAAATAGCAAGATGTTGTTTTAAATATGATGTACTGTGTTTATGCTAGCAAGAGCAGACGTGATGAGAAATCAAGATATAAGTGGAGGTACAATAAAAAGGATAGTTAAATGGAAAAACTTTTAAATAATATATTTGTATTTCATTTAGGGCAAATACAAAATCAACAGAAAAACTTAGTATATTGAAATTTAACTTAAATCAAATGCAAATTCAGCAGAAATTGCATCTTGATTTAAGAAAATTTATCAACTTCCCACTCAATTTTCATTTCATACATATTAGAAGTGGAAAAAGGGGTCTCATCTAATTATACTGAAATGGTGCAAAAGCACAAAAAGGTTAGGAAGAATCCAATGTGAAAATGTGGACATAATGAAAAGAAAATTTGATCCAAGTCCTCAACAATTCTGTGCTGGTGTTTCTTTTTGCTTATTTCTTGGAGCCAGATCTTGATCATTTGATTGTGCAGCTAAAATCACCCCATGTTTCTGTATGTAATTCTTCTTTTCTTGGAGAAGGTACAAGAAGATCATGACAGAAATTTGAACAGTAAAAATTATGGTCCAAATCCTTGCACTTTTCGATGTTTTTTCATGGTAAGCTTGTAAACCTATGTATATATTGATTAATCCCAGAAAAGAGACTGTGATCCCTTGTAACCAGTGAAAAATATACCATATGCTTCTTCCTTTCCTTTCCCTGCACACAAAACCTTTTTTCAGATTTTCAGTTTGCAAAACGTGCTCCATACTGAAATCTAGCATTTCAGAAGAGCTTGTTTGGCAAAACTTTTGAAAAGTCAAAAGTTGATTCTGGTCCTGTTTGAAAAAATTTCTAGAAATATTTTTCCACACTAGATTCGGAGGAAGCTAGCTAAATGTGACTTTCTCTTAAAGTTCTTCTACGAAAAGCAGAAGTAATCCCAAACAGGCAAGAAGTTTCTGTGTTTTCAAAATAAATATAGATCCTTTACCTATGTGGCCTTAAAATGCCAATCAAGGCTTGCAGCCATATGCCACCATATAAGGCTATGCCTATCCTCTGGTGAAGATTATTGAAAGAGTTGTCCAAGTTTTTCATTGACAATACTGCTCCTACAGTTGCAAGGAGGACTGCTAGAATCTGCAGATGATATTATAATTCATATTGGGACCATAGCAATAGAAAATAAGTAAAGTTAAAATTAAGCATAATGCCATTACTTTTCCTTCCAGGTAATGATAATAATTAGTAGAATCAAGGATAGTTATTTTTCAATTTATTGAGTGTCATTAAAAGTTCCAAGTTCTAATGATACCTTTTCTATGCTGTAGAGTTTGTTGGACCATTTAAAACTAGATTTATCTCATTGACCGTGGATCGCTATAATAACGATTTTTAGTGGAGGTGATTTATTTTCACATCGATCATGAAAACCTAGGCACAACTCTCACGTTGAGACTAAACCACTATAACATTATCTTGACTTTGTTTATCATGTGTTGAAAAGACATAGGACATAATTAGGGAATTGGGGAGACAATGACTTCCATTTATGATTTAACTTTTGCAAATTTGATGGAAAAAAGGTAGCAAAAATGGAAAACATGGACTTGCCTGTGTTATAACATGAATGTAGAATATGATCCTTTGCCTTCTTACAGATTCCTCTCCATTTGACTTCCTCATTACAAGTATACCGATCGGCGTTAAAAACCCAAAAGAAGCCCAGAGGAGGAATCCATGGAGTTTAATCTCGAATAACAGTTGAGGATTCATCTTCAGTTGAATACACACACTACTTAGATTCTTCAAAAACTGATAGAAAAAGGTTTCTTGCAATAAAAAAAAATACCTCGTGAATCTTATGTTTGTTGCTCGCGTGTTTGTTATATATTTCTGCACGATCTTGAGACGAACAGACTGATGGTAGAAGGTTAAGCAATGCAATGCCTGCAGGAACAGCAAAGGGCATAAACTTTCATGTGGATAGCATTTTTCAATCTCTGGTAAGAATAAAAAGGCTGAATATGAGAGTAATGTAGATAGAGAGAAGCAACTGCAAAAGGTTGTTCTACTTTTTGAGTTGTGATTATGAAAATAAAGTATTAAGAAGCATATATAAATAGAAATAGAGAATGATCTTTACGTTGGAGATTATCTACTATGTGATAATTGTTATAAGGGAAATTTGCCGCGGATATCCCAAACATTTCATGACACACGAGAAAATATATACAAAGTTATTACATAACTTCCTGTATATTGGCTCTAAACGGTGTTTTCTACCATAGAAATCCCTTTCTTTTCTAAGTTTCCATTTTTTACGCCTTCTCGTATAAAAAGTTGCACATTACACTTTTCTCATCAACATCTTTTTCTCGATTATAAAGGCAAAGTAGGATCAATTGAATTATGTTGTTTGATAAGTATATTTCATTGATTATTCTATACAAGAAGTTTGGGATATGGTTTAAATGTCAACAAGGTAGGGTCATTTTGACAGACTTTCTGATTTTAGTGGATAGAAAGTAGAATTTCAGAGTGGATGTGTAGTCAAAATGTAATGGAGGAAAGGACAAACTTGTAATGAATTTATTGAAAATATTCGTAGAAAATGGATGTTCTGTTTTGATGCACACAAACAAGTAGATTATATGTCTTCCATATGCATACATTACTATATGCTGCGCTTCTTGTGAGGTCCCACTTTTTCAAGCTTTGCTGAGGAATACATATCAGAAAGCACGATAAGGAGAGAATCTGATAATGGAGTAGAAGACAGAGGAGACGTGGCATTATATTTAACATGTTATGCAACTTTTGCAAAAAAAAAAAAGGTATGTAAATGGTCCCTCCATTTTTAAATAATGCATTCGAGTCTATGGTATCATGATGACGAATTGGATCCTACATTCTTGATTTCTTCCCCTTTTTGGAATCTCGTATTATTACGTGCTAAGTCTTAATCGCTACTTACAAAAGTAAATCATAAACGAACAAAGAATACACATATAAATTTATGGTGATCTAAGTTCGATGCAAGAGGAATGTCCACTTTGTCACTGTACAAGTTTATCTCAGAATGTGTTTGAAACCTATTTTTTTAAAGATAAAATTTTTTAGAATAGTGATTGATGGAAGAATGTGTGGTGGAAAAGTTATGAAAAGGTTTAGATTTGTGTGTAATATTATTTTATTGGAAGAATGTGTGGTTGAAATGAAGTATGAGAAAAAAACGAGAATAAGAATGAGATAGAAAATGGGTGCCAACATGGACTCAATCTTGCTTAAAAAATAGAAAAGAAATGCATCCTTCTAAAATCCTTTTTATTGTAGGGATATTAGGTCAATCCATGGTAGAGATGGCAAAAAAATCCCGCACCGCCCCACCACGGGTCCCGGGGGGGGGGCGAGGGTGCCCCACCCCGAACCCGCCCCGCGACATTAAATTAAAAAAATAAATAAATAAATTGAACATTGTTTTTTTAA
>CAIGRQ010312602.1:0-14359 GCA_903798375.1 Fraxinus sp. D2006-0159
TTAAGAAGAGAAGATTTCACTTGTAGACTCATTTTGAATTGTAGGTTGTATTGAGGTCCCGGAAAACTCAACGTTGTAAAAGGATTTGTGCTCCTTGATTGTAAGTCACCGAAAGCGTTGTAAAGAGTTGAATTGCACCATAAGTCAAATTAACATAGTGAAAAAGGCATTGATCGTGCCGTAGAACTTGGTAACAAGGGACGTAAATCATTGTATTGGATCGAACCTCTATAACTATATCGTTTGCACTTTCTAACCCTTTTACTTAACACCTTTACTTTGTGCAAATTATGTTGTTCCACTCACTTGCTTATTTGTGTTTAGTTGTCTTCTATTATTTGCTCGCTTATTATATTAAAACTTGAGTTATTAACGAAAAAGTTTTATAAAAAACTCACCCCCTCTTGGTTAGTCAATCTTGGGCTTTCATATTGGCCATTTTTCGTTAAAAATGGTGAAAATAATGTTTTTCGCAATGAAACGTTGAAATAAGGACGAAAATGCAAAAAAATGAAACGTATGGAAGTTTTTCGCAAAAAGTGTCAAACGTAAGGACATTTTGTGCTATTAAGCGTAGTGGTAATTACATTAAACGATATAATTTCAAAAATCAAATATAAAATTTATTTATACAAAAATAAGATATTGTTTCAAATATTTAATATTATTAAGACCACAATGGATTTGGGAATTTTCTGCTTATTGTGCCTATCAATGGTGGTTGTGATTTTTGGTACAGAAGGTAGTGGTATTGATTTTCCTGGCTGTGACATTGATGGTACGATGGTGTTGGCGGTGCAAATGATGGTAGTGGTGGCGCGGGTGTTGGTGGTAGACTTGACACTAGTGGTTGTTTTGTAGTTGAAAATGGTGGTTTGTTGGTAGTGGGGTGGTTGTTTTGAAGTTGAAAATGGTGGTTTGTTGGTAGTGGGGTGGTTGTTTTGAAGTTGAAAATGGTGATTTTGAAGTTGAGCGTTGGTGGTGGTGGCAATAGCGATGGCGGTGGCGTCGTGGTGTTGGTGGCGGTTTATGTGGTGGTGGCATTGGCAGAGGCAAGTGGACTTTGCGCTGGTGTAGTAGTGGAGCTGGCATTGTTGGCAGTGGTGTGGTGGTGATCGTAAATAGTTGTGGTGGTGGTGGTGGCAGTGGTAGCGACGTCGTGGTGTTGGTGGCGACGGTGACCAATAAATTGAGTAATTTGTCATAAATATATAATTTGTAACATAAAAGGTGTGATTGTGACTCACAATTTACTAAGTTGTGACTAAGAAATAACTTGTGATCAATTAATTTGACAATTTGCGACCCTTAAATAAGTTGTGACAGATAAAAAGTGTGATTGTGACTCACAATTTACTAAGTTGTGACTAAGAAATAACTTGTGATAAATTAATTTGACAATTTGCGACCCTTAAATAAGTTGTGACGGATAGCGTAGTGTTGGTGGCGGCGACAATCGAGAGAGACCAATAGTGTTTGTCACCAATAAATTGGTTGACCGTGACCAATAAATTGCGTAATTTGTGATAAATATATAATATGAAACATAAAAAGTGTGATTGTGACTCACAATTTACTAAGTTGTGATTAACAAATAACTTGTGACCAATTAATTTGACATTTTACAACCCTTAAATAAGTTGTGACGGATGAAATTAATAATTTGTGACCGATAAATTAATTGTAACTTATAAACACTTTGTGATTGATAAATATATTGTGACGTATAAATTTTTGATTTGTGATCGATGAACAAATTGTGACCTATGAAATTTTTGAATTGTGACCGTAAAATTTGTGACATATAAAATTTGTGATTTGTGACCAATAAATAATATGTGACATATTAATTTGATAGATTTGTGACCGATAAACAAATTATGACTTATAAAATTTTTGAATTGTAATTGTAAGATAATTTGTGACATAAAAAAATATTATTTGTGACTAATTATATGGAATTGTAACCTTAATATATTTAACTAATAAAATATATGTTTAATTAATTAATTTATAAATAAAATTTAAATAAATCTAAGATTTGAAATTTTAAACCTTAAAAATCTAAAATTTAAAATTTTAAAACATTATCTCTTAAATTTGAAATGAGTGAAACTTAACCTCTTATTTATAAAATTTTTCCAATTTAATAATCACTTTTGTAGGTTTGATGTAAATTAAAAGTCGATAAAAAAAATCAATTTTAAATCAATAATTAATTATTATTATTTTATCCAAATTTATTAAAAATCTAATTTTTAACTAAAGAAAAAGGAGATAAGTTTTAGACCTTCAACTTTTATCAAGGGTAGAGCCCAATGAAGTCACTGGACTTCAAGGCCCAATCCAAAGACCCAATTTATTTTTGGAACAATATATAACTCCTAGTTTTAAAAATCACATTTCATAAATAACAAACTCATTAAAATATTTTAAAAAATCATGTAATAAATAAATTTATTAAAATATTAAAATATAATATAATATACTTTAATTATTTCTATCAATGACATCTCACCTACCACATCATCTCACCCCCGCCACACCACCTTCCCTCCACCTCTCCACAGGAAACGACCATCAGCTTCGGCGATCACTCCGACGACTATTCCGACGGCCATTCCGGTGGCTTAAAAATTTTCAGAAAATTAAAAATTGAAAATCACACCCCCACCTCATGGATCCACCTAGCCAACCCCACCCTCCACATATTTAAATATGAAAATCACCCCATCACAAAAAATTTCCAGAAATTCAAATCTGAAAATCACCCCATCTCACCCCACCTTACCTCCCAAAAAATTCCAGATATTAAAAATTGAAAATCACACCCCCAATCAATGGATCCACCTACCCCATCCAAATCCGTGTCTACGTTAACAACCAGTCACAACAATTAATACAAAATTAGTCACAATTAAGCATGGAGACACGGCCTAATTAAGCACGGAGACACGTCCATGTCTCCGTGCGGCACGAAGATACAGGCCGTGTCTCCGTTAACAACCAGTCACAATTAATACGCCGTGTCTCCGTTAACAACCAGTCACAATTAATACAAAATTGGCCACAACCAGTCACAATTAAGCAAGGATACATGACCTCTATCTCTATGTGACACAAAGACATGCCCGTGTCTCTGTGCAACACGGAGACACGGGTTGTGCCTCTATTAACAATCAGTCACAATCGACCACAGTTAACACAGAATTGGTTACAACGAGTCACAATAAACACATATTTGGTCACCACAAACAAATTCGCTTACACCACGAACAAACACCACAATCCACCATTGAAGTATTGCAAATAACTCAACACATTGAAGCCAAAAGTTGTTAAAATTGTAGTCTCCTATATCCAGTACTAACTAGCTAGACAAAAGGATGACATTTAGTTAAATACAACAACAGCATTCAAGCTTCAATTCAACTTGAAAACACCAGCAAAGGGTTAAATAAACTTTGGGCATGCCCCACCTCCTTCCTAGTTTCAAAGTATAGCCTATCTATATACTTTAGTCTCAACCTTGACGACAACCATTTGTTGCAACTCCAATTGGATCTTTGCAAGATCGACATCAATGTCCTTCAACTTCTAAGCGAGCTCCTTTCTCTCCGCCCGGAGTTCCTTGATATTCGCTCTGACTTGGTCCACCTCAGCAACAAGCCCATTAACGGAACGGGCCTCTGCCTCCAATTTAAGGGACCGCTCGTAGACCTCACAGAACTAGGCGTCCATCTCGGCCTTGACGGAGGCGGCAGTGGTTATAAGACGGTGGTTGTTTTACTCAGCGGCGGCCAAATCCTGTTTGAGCGCGACATGGGCATTGGCCAAGCGCTGGTTGTCCAAGAGGAGGAGTTCGATATCGCGGCTCTGAGCAATGATGCACTCCTCCAGTAAATTGGCCGGGGCATCCGACGGTGGAGGCGGTGGAGATAGCTGTGTTGATTTGGGCGGAGATTTAACCCATGTGGGGCTATGTATTTTCGACCCACCGTGGGGATGTGGTGAGTTTAAGCCGCCAAATGAGTTTTGGATTAGGGATTTAGGGATGAGAAAATGAGAGAGAGAAAGTGAACCGATTCGAATCGGGGATGCGTGGTGGAGTGGGGTGGGTGTATATAAATTAATTTTTAGTTTTATAATATTAATTAATAATCCTATTTACCACCTAATTTTTGAATTGTAAAACTTCATCTTCTTATTTTTGAATTGTAATCTTGAAAATGAGGGTTTCAGGTAATTTATTTATTTTTTATTCTTTAAAAAAAAAAAATTAATGACCACATTTGTAACCAACAAGTGAAGCTCAATACCATTCATATTCAACCCAATACCATATTACCATTAGATCCATTGGATCATTACCAATTAAAACTCATCATTTGATTTCAGTTTCAAGAAAACCAATACCCAATTATTCTTCCTCCGCCTCCTTCTTCCTCCAGCCCTTCGCCTCTTCTTCCCAGTCTCGACTTTGCTCAGTTTTCATCGCTTCGTCACGCTGCTCAGTTTCCACCGCTTCCTCCGCCATTCAATTTTCGTTGTTGCTAGCAACTCGCCGCTCCGTTTCTATTCGGCTTTCCGAGCCCTAGATGGCAGTAGACCGGGCGGCCATCGAAAATTTTTCAATAGCAGCAGAATAAGAAGGTGAAGCCCCGAACCCAAAGCATATACTCGTTTTTCTTTTCTTATTTTTTTCGTTATTTTGATCTGTGTTTATTGTAATAATGTTTGATTTTTTTTCTTTTTTACATATGAAATTAGCACTTTGCTCTTCAATTGCTCGAAGCCTACTACCTACACATTGCTCTTCAATTGATTTTGCTATCAGACTTTATTAATATGTGAAATTAAATTCAATAAAATTAAAAAAGACAAACATTTAGGAAATCAATCCAACATCTTCAAAGCAAAACAATAATTCTACATTTTTCATTGTAGTCCACCCTGATCAATGTCACAATCTCCTTTTGCATGTCCATGTGTCAAGGACCACGATTATACTTAGCCTCTTGACCCACCTGCTGCTGCAATATGCCTAAGTTAGGGCGCACTTAGTATATATTAGTTTAAGTTGTAATAGTTTATTTCAATTGTAAAATAATATTGCTTTTTATAAATTTTTATTATGATTTCTCCTCTTTTAAGCTTCTACTCTTATTATTTAGTTTTTTCGTATTTAAGCTATTATAAGGATATTAAGTATTCGAAAAGTCTTGTCGAGTTTACTAGTGTTCGCTTCATACACTAGCAATTGTAATTTACTATTTTCATCAATCAATAAACAAACTATTTTCAATGCATTTAAATTATTTGTTATAAAGCTTTCTTTAAATTGTCTTCAAATTGTATTTTGTGCTGAAACAACTGAAAATGACATAAGGTAGTCTAGTAGAGTAGATTGCTGCCATACAGTGCCCATTCTATGCTAGAAAGAAAGGTGCCCCGTGAAAGTTGTTTTCAAAGTTGTGGCACACAACCATTGATAAGAAAATTATGAATCTGAATGTATCACACATCACAAAGGTGGGTGATCAGAAGAAGAGTACTAAACATCGCATAAATATGCTTGAAGGGAAAGCTATTGGGTTATACTTCGCCATTGAGAGCTTTGGGGAAAAGGTTGAGGTGGCAAAGAAAAAATTCGTGAATTACACATTTGACTAGATAAAAGTCAAGTGGCTTGTGCAACTATGACTGATGTTGTTGCAATTATTCTCAATCTGTATTAAGAAATGGAAACATTGAAACTTCAGTTGTGAATACTCCAACATGCGGTTGGCAATAGGACAAGCCACAACACAAGAGTATGCACCTAGGCTCATAATCTCGAAATTGTGCACCTATGAAGGGGTGTACAATACAAAGAAAGTCAAGAGCTTCTTGTTTGACGTGGAATAATACTTTCTTGCTGCTATTATTGAAGACAAAGCAAGAAAAGTATCAACAACTACCACGTATCTAGGTAGAGATGCAAAATTATGGCAACGAACAAAATATGTCGATATCAATCCAATATGGCCCTGATAGATACTTGGGATCTCCTCAAAGAGGTAATCAGATCACAATTTTTTCTCAAAAAATGTGGAATATCATGTTGATGAACACTAAGGTACAAGCTCCATCATGGAATACGTTAAAACATTTTCAAGACACATGTTGAATATTTGAGACAAGCCGGAAAAGGATAAATAATACCCAGAAATTCAAAAGTAGCTTTAAATGCATTTTTCGTGTAAATTTCAAAAAGAAAAATTTGTGCCTTTTCGCTTAACTATTTTGAAGTTGTTCCTATATTATGAAATAGCCATGATTTCAAAAACCAACCTGATTGGATCCGACCGATTCATTCGATTGGCTCGGAAACCTGCTAACTTGGACAACGGACCAAGCCATTTGAATCAATCGGACCGAATTACAAGAGACATGGATAATCACTCGATTGAAACGCCAAGCCAATAGATTACTTTTGGTTTAAAAGTCTATATTAAAAACAGAAATGAAGGAATAATATACGATAGTCAAAAGTCAAAGACTTGTTTAAGTCAAAAATAAATAGTATAGCACTAAAACTTGAAAAAGCTCATAATGTTGAGTTCTTTTTTTTATCGTAATTTCTAATAATATTATATTATATTTTTATTCACATATAAACAAGAAGAAACACATACTCGTATGAAATACCCTTTTAACAGCATAAACATTCACAAATCAAGAAGATTCGTCAATACAGCTGCTTCAAAATGGTGGCATACTTTCTCCCCCTTCTTCTACCTCATACTTTCATGGACTTGTGGCGCCACCTATTCCATCCCCGCACATTTTGCTCATATATCTACCATACCCTCTTCCGTCGTTCTCACCATCGAGGCTCTTCGTAACTAGGGGTACTCCATTTTCGCCTTCGATCTATCGTCACTCTCAACCACCTCCACCAACTTCTCTAGTACCATACTAGTGCCACAAGACTTTGCATTCTCTTTCTCCACGGCCAAATTCTAAACAATCGTAGCCCTCCATCGCGCCCCTCAACCTTCCTACTACTCTACTTTACCCTCAAGCCAGATGAACTTCACACACTTTACAATAACGACGGCCTCTTCTTGTACAAGAATTCATATGACGAAGAAATATCAATTTTGTTGTCTTCATCAAACAACCTCATCTTCGTCGTCAGGATTCAACAAGCAGATCTTTACTTCGATGATCATTTAACTGTTCATGGCATTGATGGTGTGCTGGACCTAATATTTTCCACCAAATGCTCTTTCCATGATGTTGATCCGATGACCCAGATGTTGAATATTGTTCATTAACAATGAGAAGTGATTTTGAAAGTGATGAAAGTGGTTAACTATGAGAAAAACAAGTGAATACAAAATGAGAACAAAAAACGTCAAAAAATTGCCTAGACAACCACACGGACTTGTGTTTCAATTACAGTAGCCATTTTGTTGAACTGGACGGGCACCCAGTTTTGTAATGGGCTACCCGTTGGAGTTTGAATTCTGGTATCGTTTTGAAGGGTTTTACATTCTTTTGGCTTGGTTTTTACATCTTTTCGTGTATGGCGATTTTAATTCTATATATATGAGTGGTATTCATGATTGAAAACATATCACAAACATCAAATTCATTCATAAAGATCAAACAAAGTTTATTATAATTTTGTTCTTCAATTTCTTTTTTCAAGTTTTGTTTAGCTTGATTCAAACTTGGATTAAGGTTTGTTTACTCCTACAAACTATTTGCCATAAAGCCTTCAACCACTTACCCCGGGGGCGGCAAATATCTTTTGAGGATAGCGATTCATAATCGTGTTCAAACCTTCCTTTATGATGATTTTTTTATACTGGTTTTATTTTCATTCTTCATCAACTTTACTCAATAATCTCAAACAATGTTCAACATGGAGAACGAGACAATCATGACTACGATAAAGATGACCTTGTGAGCCTTGACATATTCGACAGTTCAAACTTTACGAGATGGAAGGATAAGTTGAAGTTTCTTCTCACAACCTTGAAGATCTTCTACATTTTGGGTTTGAACTAGCACCATTGTTAGAACCAACCCCAAATTACACCAACGAAACAAAGGCCGAAAGGAAGAAGAGAGAAGAAGATGAATTGATATGTAGAGGACACATTTTGAAAGCTCTCTCCAATCGCCTCTATGATCTTTACACAAATAACATATCATTAAAGAAGATATGGGAATCGTTGGACACCAAATACAAGGCCGAGGAGGAACGTATCAAAAAGTTTCTTATTTCTAAGTATTTTGATTTCAAATTTTTGGATAACCTGCCATTGTTAGGACAAGTACTTGAGGTGCAAGTTATTGTCAATAAAATGAAGGCCGTAAAGATTGATCCTCTCGAAACCTTTCAAGTTGGTCATTGAGAAATTGCCGTCTTCATGGAAGAGTTATAAGAAGAAAATTCTTCACATATCCCAAGATTATCATTTGGAAGAAATTCAAAAACATTTTCGAATTGAGTAAGGGTCAAGGGAACGAGATGGGAATGAACATTCTCATGAGGGCATTTCTAAAGCCCATGTCGTGGATCAACGAAATAAATACAATAAGGATTCCAAGAAGAGAAAATACACAAACCCCAACAAAGATAACGCAAACAAGAAGAAATCCAAAGTTTCTTGTTATGTATGTGGCAAACTCGGACATTATGCTTGGGATTGTAGTCATTGCAAACAAACAATGCAAGAAGGTAAAGTGAGTTCCATTGACAACATAATTGCTACCGTGAGCATTGTGAATTCGATCAAAGGTTCAAGGATGGTGGTATGATACTTGTGCCACCATACATATGTACTAGGATATGTTGGCTTTTCTATTTTAAAAAGAATAATTAAAACCAAAATTATTTCATGTGAAAACATAGAATATAATAAATGTGAATTATGTGTTAAGCCCTTGTTTGAATTCCATCATTGAAAAAAAAAAAAAAAAAATATTTTGAAATAGTGTTTTTGGAAGAATATGTGATTAAAAAGTAAGGAGAAATTTTGGATTTACGTGTAATATTATTTTTGTTGAGAGAATGTATGGTTGATAAAAATGAAAGAGAAATGAATTAAAATTTAATGGGGGCAAAAAATGGGCTAATTCTAAAATGATTAAAAAATATTTTCATAGTGTTGAAGGAAAATCTAATTTGCTAGACTTAATTCATTCCGATATATGTAAATTAAATAGAATGTTAACTAGATGAGGTAATAAATATTTCATAACATTCATAAATTATCATTCTAGGCTTTGCTATATCTACTTGATGAAATATAAGAATGAAACCTTTAATATGTTTAAGATATACAAAGTCGAAGTAGAAGATCGATTAAATAGAAAGATTAAAATTTTTAGAAGTGATAGGGAAGGTGAATACTTCTTTAGTGAATTTAATCTTTTTTGTAATCAACATGACATAACATCAATGTTGTGCACCTAAAACACCCGAATAAAATGGTTTGATTGAAAGAAAGAATAGAATACTAGTTGAAATGATAAATACTATGTTATTAAGTGCTAAGTTGCCATCTAGTTTATGGGGTGAAGCTTTATTAAGTATGTGTCACATAGTTAATAGGATTCCTTCTAACAAATTTAAGGTTTTCCATTTGAATTGTGCAGAAGGAGAAAATCAAACATTGAATATTTCAAAGTGTGAGGAGATGTTTATAATAAGAACACGGATCTTAAAAGGACTAAATTGAGTTCTAGAGGGATCAAATGCGCTTTTGTAGGACATGCACAAAAATAGCAAGGCATGTTGTTTATTAAACTTGGAAACAAATTTTATTATTAAATCATGAAAAGTAGATTTCTTTAAGAAAATGTTATTTTCCTATAACAATTCTCTAAGAGAACCTCAATGGAGATTCCTAGCTCTTCAAGATTACAAGTGGAAACACCTTCCAAGGATGTTGAAACAAGTGGACTTCGCAAAAGCAAAAGAGTTCGAAAGGAGAAAGTGTTAGGACTGGATGAATTAGACTCTCAACTTATTTATTTCTATTTAGTTGAGGAAAATGAGAAGAGTGTCACAAGAACTACTTTGTACGTTCTTCAAGTGGAAATCGATCCTAAAACTTATCAAAAAACAATGTCATCTAGAGATAACACATTTTTGAAGGATGTTGTAAATGATGAAATTGATTCAATAATGTGTAGCAACTCGGCCTTGTGTTGCAATTACAGCGGCCATTGTTGTACAGGGGCGGTCGTCGAGTACAAAAATTTACCCGTTGGAGTTTTGAAAACATCACAAACATCAAATTCATTCATCAGCATCCAAAATAAAAAATCAAACCAAGTTTATTATAATTTTGTTCTTTAGTTCCTTTATCCAAGTTCTTTTCTTTTTTAGCTTGATTTAAACTTGGATTAAGGTTTATTTACCCCTACAAACTATTTTCCATAAAGCCTTCAAGCACTTACCCCGGTGGCGGAAAATATCGTTTGAGGGTAGCGATTCGTAATCGTGTTCGAACATCCACTTTGGTGATTTCTTGTTGTTGGTTTTATTTTCATTCTTCATCAACTTTGTTCAACACCAAATTCATTTGAGTCAGGCGAATCGATCATTTCTTGATCACGCCATAAGGGTGTTGAGATGGAGAGGATTCAATGTAGTAAAAGATAGGACTTGTTAACTCTATCGTCTGTTACTATTTTTGCAGTTTCCGACAAGAACATCTCCCGTTCCAACGAAATCCATTACGATTTCAGCATAATGTGGTGCCAAAATGAAAGCATTTAGTTGATCTAGTGAAATTTCCAGCTGGGGGAAAGGGGTTTGATACTTTGGCTCTGAACAAGTCCGTTCTTGTTCATTCTATTGATGGAGCTATTACTGTCGACGACATTGTAGTTGACGCCACGGAACTTTATCACAACTCGTGGATAGGTGGTCTCTATTATAAAGTCATTGAATGATGTTATCGTCGTGGAGCCACCAATTTCTTGTTATTCCTGGGTTCCTTCTCCTACACCATCTTCATACAAAGCTCCAAGTAGCAATAAGACTTGTTGGAAAATAATTTGTTGCAATAACTTTGCAAAACAGTAATATGCAAAGAAGAAAATTAATTGACTGAGTCTTGTCTCTCGTGACAGTACGATGTCTTAAATTGAAATTGTCCGTCATTAACATCTACAATGTATTTGGACAATCACTCACATGATACAACGATGAATCACTTGCCCATCAATCACAAACAATTTCTAAACTCTCAATAGTACTTCAGATTAATATCAAAATAGAAGAAAATTCTTAAAATCGAGTTTAATAGAATTTTAGAACTTGAAGGATGATTTCAGTCTCTTTTTTCCAAGGCAAAGAAGGGTTTATATAATTTAAGAAACATAACTTCCAATCTTTGATTTAATGAAATAAAACTGTAATTTTATGATTTCAATTATCCACCAATTAACTACCTTTAATTTGCTATTTCTGTACAGGCTAGTCTTTACTAGTTGGTTTGACCATAATAAAATGAAATCCTAAAATTGATTAAAATAAATAATTTATTTATTTTAATCAAAGAAACCCAAGGTCCAAACATAGACTTCTTAACATTCGCGTGGGTTGTGAATCGAAATAGAAGAAAGTTCTTAAAATCGAGTTTATCATAATTTTAAAACTTGAAGAATGATTTCAGTCTCTTTTTCCAAGGCAAAGAGGGGTTTATGTAGTTTAAGAAACATAACTTCCAATTTTTGATTTAATGAAATGAAACTGTAATTTTATGATTTCAATAAACCACCAATTAACTGCCTTTAATATATTATTCTTGTGCTGGCTAGTATGACCAGAGTAAAATAAAATTCGAAAATTGATTAAAATAATAATTTAAACAAAGAAGCTCAATGCTCCAAAGTCCAATTGTAGACTTTTTAATATTCACGTACGTAGGACGTGAATCGAACCCCAAATTCCCACATATAATTATTTCTTTCAATATATAACATTGCCCACATGAAAGAAATAAAATGAAATTAGCCACATTATTTTGAAATAATGTATTTTGGAATAGTAGATTGATGGAGAATGTATGGTTGAAAAAAAAAAGTTATTGATGTGATGTAAAATATTATTTTATTGAAAAATGTGTTATTGAAAATAAGTAGAAGAATGAGAATGAAAAAAAAAAGTGTACCAAATTTTGGAAGAATGTATTCTAGAATAGTAGATTGATGAAGAATGTGCGGTTGATAAGAAGGAAAATTTATTGATGTGATGGAAAATATTATTTTATTGAAGAATGTGTGGTTGAAAATGAATAGAAGAATGAAAATAAAAATTTTAATGTGTACCAAATATGGGCTAAATATTATTCTGAAGTACAGAAAAAATCATACAAGCTTAGGTGTCTTTCAACTTGAACAATGCCTCTGTATACTCCATCGATTTTGATAACAGTAAAGTGAACTATGTCTTGAACTCTATAATTATAGTTGCAAACTGAGACAATAGAACACACTCATGAATTCTAAGACAATCATTGAGTTTTCACGATTGTGTTCATTTCGGCCACGAACTTTCTCAATTTCTTTGAGTGCTCTAAAGAATTAGCCTCAATTCTCGTAAGTGGCTCCACTTCCACACTCAAATAGGTGCTTCAATCATGAATGCACTATGACTAAACACTCCATTGAATAACAACTATAGTAAGTATTAAGAGCATTAGCTCATCCTCTAATCAATATTGTTGATACTTCACATCATAGGGTAGGGTTTGGAATAAATCCAATGTAATAGCCCCACAAACCACCCCAATACTTTGTTGTCCCATTAAACCTTGTATGTGGGATCCCTAATCTCAAGGTTAGGTTTCCATTATAGATGATTTAGTTTCTAATAAGCTTTTAGCCTCCATACTCCTTGATGTTTTCAGAACTAACTCTCTAGCTAATCTTTTGATTAATGGGTCAACAATATTATTATTTGATTTCACATATTCAATAGCTATGATCCTATCCTTAAGCGGCTGAAGCATAGATTGTCTCCTACGAATATCTCTAGACTTTCTATTGTAGGATGAATTTTGAACTCCTGAAATAGCCACTTGATTGTCACAATGAACAGAAATAGCTGAAAGTGGTTTAGACTACAAAGGAACATCCATCTGGAAATTCTGTTGGAAAAAATTACAGCAATGGAAAAAAAAAAGGAACAAGAAGATGAAAGGAAAATGGAAATAGAAATAAGACTTGATCACAAAAATAGTATCGCTGTCCTCAAACGATATTTGTCACATCCACCAAAGCTTTTGAGGATTATTATGACAAATAGTGTGTAGGATTCAAGCCTGAAATGAAGAACACCAAAAGCTTCAAGTGATTCTAGAACAAGTGAAAAAAAGTATATAAAGTTATTATATGAAGAACAAAATAAATGAACAGAATTTAGGATGAAATGGAATGATCTCAAGTGATTAAAAAGTTATTTTGGAATGATAATTAACTCATATTTATAGTGTTCAATCATTCCCACACGAAATGGTTCCAAACCATGTTGAAAAGGTATGTTGCTTCACAAGAAAACCACCAAAATTTGAAATTAACGGTTAGATTTTTCAAATTCATTCTTTTCTATTCCAAATTCATCCATACATAAACGTTTTAATCCATCAAATTATGATTTTGAACAACAAGATTTTCAACAATCCCCCACTTGTTCAAAATCAACTCTTATCATATAATCAAATAGCAACACTTATGCATAAGAGTTATCTATCTTTCGATTTGAATATAACCGTAGTGTAAATCTCATAAAGCATTATCAAAATTTCAGGTAGCTAGAACGCTTTGAACCAATTATTCCTTATGACAATATTGATGAAATCACACACACAAGTGTTTAATTTAACAAGTTCCTCTAACCCACTTAGTGCGAATATGGCCTTGCACTTAATCCTATTTCTTTGAACTTTTAGAGAGAGAAAACTTCAACTCTCTAATGAGGCGGCACCACCTCGAAGTTCACATAGGTGAAGTTCTTCCAGTATCTTTGTTACTTTTAGAGATACTTGTACTCCGTACTGAACTTCATTAAGAATATATAATTCACTCATCTAACAGTAACAACCAACACTATTCATCAACGATAGGATTTAATAATTTCCATGGTGTTGAGATTCATCCACTTATCGAATGACTTGTTATTGCCCCTTGAACCTAAATATACTTGTTTAGTATAATTTGGTAGGGTTGCTATTATTAGTGGATTTATTTAAGGAGTTTCAACCCCATCCTATTTGAAGTCGATCTTACTAATTCTCTCGTAAGAGGTTTAGTAAATGGATTTGCTAAGTTCTCACTAGACTTAACA